>JAQIXN010001381.1:0-18996 GCA_034698145.1 Proisotoma minuta
GTGTTGTTTAAGGGTATTTTTAACAGGACTTTCCAGAAATAAATGAAGGAATTTCCAGCAATGCTTTATTTTTCTTGTACATAAAATAACTTTATCCGAAAGATCTTCTTGTAGGTAAAGTTGTGTGGTCTGCGTCCCGAAATTGAACTAATACTACTAAAAATGTTGTAATCGCACTCAAAATCTGTAAAATTCAAATCCGCATTTAGAGACATAAATAATATTTATACGTATTACATGATTCAATTTATTACTAACCGAAGTAACCAACCGGCGATTAACCGTAAAGAAATGTTTTCCAGTGATGGCTGGAGGAGAAGAGGCCAAACGATTAATGAGAAGTTGCACTTTAAATCTCAAATCTGGGTGAAGTTGTCCAAGTGGAATACAGTCGAAAAGAGCTGAACCCACTTCTTGAGACGATAGCGTCAGTTGACTTCCTTCTGAACCCAAACGATACAAATGGGTCGCAAATACCAAGACAGGAAGCGTTGTTTGTGCAACCTAAGTAATTCAATCCGAAATAGACAAACTCGAGCTATTTTATTTTATACCTGTCTCCAAACATTTCTTCCGATCCAAAGAGCCAAGAAAAATGAATGAATAACCAAATTGGTTATGCAAACAAACATCTCAAATATTAGTTTTCCTCCAAAGAAGTTGTTAAACTTTTGAACTTGCTCATTCAACTTTGTGTAGACGTTGATGCATCTTTCCAATTGTGTTTCCATTGAAGGTGTCCACGATGCTGAAAAAGTACGGGATGGTGCTGATGATGACACTTTACTTTTCGAATGATAGACAAGAGTGAATAGTTCAGATGCATAAATTGTTCCAATTTCTTGTGGATGTCTCAGGTTTCGGATTCGTTTCGTGACACATTTAAAACTTGCCACATAGACGTCAATAAAGAATGATAACCAAATGGAATTTATAACATGAAATAAAACCAAAGTGAACCAAAATCCTGAAAAGACGTGATAATCTGAATCTGAAGACCAAAATCCAGTTTCATCTGAGAGAGTCCTATAAACTCGATAGCCGTGGACGCACAAGATATGAATGGTAATGACGATCAAATTTGCAATCACTGAGAAAAGCAAACGGTTTTTAATTTTTGAGAAATCTTGAATAGAAGAAAGCATGTCTTGTTTGAAGTAACCGAGATTTGCCTGAACAAATTCCACCGTGTGACAATAATCTTTCCAAAATTTAATTATTTGAGGTCCCTCAAGTAAACCGTAGGCTCGAAATCCAAGTCCTGTTAATGAAGCGGTAAGAACAAAGAATGTGTGAACCATTTTTTCCGTTGGCCCAAACACAGCGATGTATGTTTGATATGAGGATAGATTCATCAAGTACTGAACTTCCCAAACTATTGCAGTAATTAGGAGGAGTAGAGTGAAAAGGATGCAAGGGCTTAGAAAAGGACCAAATGCTAAGGATTTTCCACCATTCCTCACAGAAACTGGAAGATATCCAATTAGTTGGGCACTCCGAATTGCCCATTTCCCTAAATGTATAAGTTTCGTTTGACAGTGAATAATTGAATAGAGTATGAAACTAACGAGTTTGAATTATAGTTGTTCTTTTAATCTCAATGTTTACTTTGCAAATTATACGTCTTTTGATAAGAGTGACAAGAAAATAATCTATGCATTTTTTTATATTGCATGAGCAAATAATAAACTTTTTACGTAACAGGAAGTAACAAGAAAATTATAGGATACAAAAATATAACGCTAATTAATTAGAGTTAGATTTAAAAATTCTTAAACTATTGTCTGTTCCACCTCCCATTATAAATTGGGGATTTGCCCATGAAGAACAAAGAACTTTGTCAGTATGACCTGTCATATTATACAAAGGGGCCCTTGGACTACGACGATCCCAAAGTTTCAACAAATTGTCGTGTGAACCTGATATAAAAAGATTTTCGTTTGTAGTTGACCAGTTCACTGTAGACACCCAACCGGAATGTGATGTGAACATTGCCTTTACTAATGATCCCTCTGAAATAAAAATTTTAATATTAAAAAAAATGAATTTGAATTACTTAAATATTATACCTTTAGATCTGGGATCATATAAACGTAGATGTCTATCTGCTGCACAAGTGATGAGTGTCTGGTTTAATGGGGACCAAGACATTCCAAAAAACGCTTTGTTTCCCACAAGCTCTGACTTCATTCCTCCAGTTTCTACATCCCAAATTTTAATTGTATGATCCCAGGAGGATGTCATGAGTTCTTCATTATCACTCCAACAAACAGAAGATATAGACTCTTTATGGCCAGCTAATGTCAACATTGGCGTCTATTTATCAAAACGAATTAATAATTTTTGATCGTAACGATAATAAATTGAAATATTTCAATGTACCCACCCTACTATTTTTTGCATTTTCATCATCGTCTGCCTCATCTTTTTGAGTTGCATTAGAAGCACCTTCTAAAGAAGAAGACCAAATCTTTAATTCCCCGTCCCAAGATCCACTTGCAAGTCGATTTCCAGATAGGTCAGGTTTTAAAGAGTCTACGCTTCTTTTGTGTCCTTTGCATACCCATTTGCAGCTAACTTTATTGGTTTCCATATTCCATTCCCAAATCATAATTGTCTGATCATGCGAGCCACTAAAAAAATATTCGGAAATTAGAACATACTTTTTTCATCTAATTTTTTTCAGACAATTTTCTTACCTAGCAAATATAGCTGAAGAATTTTCAGAACCACCAGATACCCAACAAACTGCTTTAATTGGTGCGCTATGGGCAGGGAATGCTAGTTTATGTTTTCCTTTAACTGACCACAAATGTAGTGTCCCGTCATATGCGCCCGTCAAAATCCTAAAAAAAGATAAATAAATTGCTTGTTGTATGTATGTTGCAGTAAAAAAGTACCATTTGTCATTGGCATCAACAGCAGACACCCAGTCATCATGCATTAAAACATTTTCAGGTTCAGGAGCCCCTGTCCTTTCCAAATATTCAACTTCGATAACTTCTTCAACTCCAATTTTTGGAAGTAGCAGTTTATTCTCTTCATCCTTCTTGTCTTTTATCAGTTCTTCATGTCGTAAAACCAACTCTTCGAGAGAACCTCGCAAAAATTCTTCTCCAATGAGGAAATCAAATTCCAAATCTTTTTCGATAACCCCATCATCTGTATGAAAATATGCATTTTAATGAATTGGTTTGTTAATATAATTTATTCCGTACCTTTAAGGACTCGATTTACCAACGCATTTAGTCCATCAGTGCCAATCTGAGCTTCTACAACATACGGATAATCCGGGATTGAATAACTGCAGCAAAAATTAATTATTGTTAAATACAATCATTTTTCATGAACCATTTTCCATGCAAAATTAACTAATTACTTACTCTTCTTGTTTTGTGGTGAATCGAACTTGCAACGTCAACGTTGATGAATTTTCCAGCTTCTTCCCCCCACTGCCCACTTCCGTTTCCCCCATTTTCCTCACGATTTTCCTCAAAATTTCCTCAAAATTGAAGAATTGTCAGGGGAGCACATTTATTATTTGGATTGCCCCTCCGTTTGCCGGGCTGAGTTTTGGAGCGGGCTGAACAAACTCCAGCAAAATCAGCATTAAAATACGGCGAAATAATGATGGAGAGAAAATTGAGCGAAGACTACGAAGAAGTCCCCTGCGACTCTATCGTAAGTTTGAAAAATTTCCATATCATTTCCAAATTTTTCCCAAGGGGTGTGGCCCCCCACCAAAGACAAAAATGCGTTTTTGTCTGTTTGTTGTCTGTAAGGGTGGAGCGGGATGGTTCAAACGGCCATTGGGGCAATGCGATACATTTAATTGAACAAAGAACAAAGGCTATGAAAATGAAATTTTAAGTTGCATGTATTTGATATTTTTCAGCAATGCATTGTTGAGGGATGCCGACTGCCCGTCCTCATGAGAAATGGACACGAATATCGTAAGGGAACAAAGTTTCAATGCTTTTTGAATTGACAATTATTTTGAAACTTGTTTTGCAGAAATTGCTGAAATTCTTAGCATAAAAGAATTAGGGACGCAGCAAAGAGAATTTTATGTTCACTTTTTAGATTGTAAGTCCTCCATCAAAATGCCATTTAAAATTGGAAGTTAAATTTTCATATGCATTGTTATGTTGTACAGTTAACAAAAGATTAGACGAATGGGTCGAGGAAAGTCGCTTGGATGCAACTAAAGTCTTTTTCCCCAAAAAGATCCAACCCTCAAGACCTTCCTCCCCTGTGGCTGGGGATGTTGCCCCCACACTCCCTCTCTCATCCACTACCCCCTCTACTACCTCATTAAAAAAGAAGAAGCAGGGACAAAAACGACCTTATGATGAAATTGACAAGTTCCCTTCGACGCCGGCCCCAAGCCCAGGCCCAGCTACTCCCATTACAATTATTAATATTAAGGTATACAACCAAATTGATTGAATCAATAACTTTGTTACTCATAATGTGATTTGTTTTGTATTAAGGAGGAAGTTCCAGAAGTTCCTCCGGGTGGGCCTGCGACACCTGGAGCAGGGGCTGCAGGACCTAGAACTACAGGAAGTTTGTTGATGCACAGTAATGACGACGTAGTCACGAGAATGAAGAATATTGAAATGATAGAATTAGGGAAACATAGAATTAAACCTTGGTATTTTGCCCCTTACCCTCAGGTATTTTTTATTTTAGTTTTTGATATACATTTTTGAATAATACGATTAATTAATATTTACAGGAATTGGTTCATCTGCCGTGTATTTATATTTGTGAATTTTGCTTAAAATACCGCAAGTCTGCAAAGTGCCTTGAAAGACATTTATTGAAATGCAAGCTACGCCACCCTCCTGGAAATGAAATTTACAGGAAGAATAGTATTTCTGTGTTCGAAATCGACGGAAGAAAAAATAAACAATACTCTCAAAATCTTTGTTTACTAGCCAAATTGTTCTTGGATCACAAAACTTTGTAAGTTGTCGTAAAATGTGACGATTCATTTGAGTAGGAAAAGAAAAAAAGGTCATTAATTAAATTATAAAATTGCAGGTACTATGATACCGATCCATTTTTGTTTTATGTTATGACCCAATTTGATGGTCGGGGCTTCCATTTAGTCGGCTATTTCAGCAAGGAGAAAGAATCTTCAGAAGATTATAACGTGGCTTGTATCCTAACTCTTCCTCCATACCAGAGGAAAGGGTTTGGAAAATTATTGATAGAATTCAGTAAGTGAATTCGTGATTTAGCCAGGAATTATTTATTATAATCAAATATATACAAACAAATACCATCCTTTCAGGTTATGAGCTAAGTAAATTTGAAGGGAAATTGGGTTCTCCAGAAAAACCATTGTCGGATCTTGGTCTTTTGTCCTATAGAAGTTACTGGTCTCATACAATCCTTGGCATTTTATTCACACAAAAGCCTGGAGTTGAACAGGAACGGCCACAAATAACCATAAAGTATACCAAGCTTGTCATGTTTTATATTTGCTTGTTGTTTTTTCACTGGCAAATTGTAATCTTTTTGTACTCTTTCAATGATTGTTTAACATGTTGAATGTTTAATAGCGAAATCTGTGAATTGACTTCTATGAAAAAGGAAGATGTGATATCAACTTTACAGACCCTGGGCGTGATCTCATACTACAAAGGGGGCTTTGTTATCGTTCTGACGCCAGAAATGAGCAAAAATTATGAAAAAAGTTCACACCAAATCAAAATTGATTCTAAATATCTTCATTGGACTCCTCGTGACTGGGCCAAAAGACAAAAGTGGTAGGATAATTTAGTAGAAATAGCCATGTAAATTTAGAGAACAATATCTCAGTATTTCAAAAAAATACTTTACAACATGCATTTAACTTGTAAATATTGGCCACTAATTAACCACGCAAATAACTAACTATATACGCTAGCTTTTAACAGACTGAATTATAGATATTATCATTACGATTTAAAGTAATTTTTTAAATGAACGGGAAGGTTGAAATAAATGTTAGATAGTGACTATTTTAGGTTAATCTGTTTTGTAAAACACAAAACCATAAAAAAATGTGATATTTACTTTAGGAAAATTTTCTTTAAACTCTGTTAAACTTTTCTACTATTAATTAGCATGCATATTATGCACGGAAAATTGTTGTTACTTAATCTGAAAACAAAATGCGCTCAATAAAAAACAGACTGAAATTACAAACACACTTTATCCATAATATTAATTAAGGAATTCAGATAGCTTTGACTGACTCGAGCTCGAGTCGGACCGAGATGAATATTGCCATGTGCTAAAAGTGTGAAAAAATGCTACAACAGTCAGTGCATAGCATACATATAATAATCTCAAGTTTTGTTTGTGACGGTTTCATTTTATCTTTGACCGTCATCAAGTCATCATCACTAATAATTCTGACATAATAATGTTCACTTTAAACTGGGGTATTTTGGGATGCGGAAAGATAAGTCATGATTTCGTGTCCTCCCTCTGTTCCCTTCCCCCAGGGGGACATGTCGTATTGGGATGTGCAGCAAGGAAGTTGGAGTCTGCTAAAGAGTTTGCTTCTTCTCACGGAATCAAGAAAGCCTATGGAAGTTATGCAGAGCTGGTAAAAGATCCCGAAATCCATGCCGTCTACATTGGTGCCATAAACCCACAGCACAAGGAACTCGCAAAGTTGGCAATTGACAATGGAAAAGGTGTTCTTGTCGAAAAACCTCTTTGCATCAATGTAAAAGAGACAAAGGAATTGGTGGAACATGCAAGATCAAAAAATGTATTTCTAATGGAGGTTTGCATTTACGATAATAATTATTATAATCTGTTGCAAGTTTGGTCATAAGACTATGAACATGATGAATTTCAGGCAGTTTGGAGCAGATTTTTTCCGGCATACAAAAAACTAATGGAAGAAATTGCTTCCGGTTCCATTGGAGAAGTGCTTCAAGTTATAACTATTTTTGGAACAATGCTTAATGAAAAGGACCGTTGTCGATTAAAGGAAATGGGAGGAGGAACCATGCTAGATATTGGCGTTTACAATGTCCAGCTCATCAACTTGATTTTTGGCGCAGAAAGACCCCTTCAGGTCCTTGCGGGTGGTCATCTAAATGAGGACGGAGTGGACGAGAGCTCAAGTGCGACGTTGGTATATTCTGGAGGAAGAACTGCGACACTCGTCAGTCACGGAAGGGTGAGACTGGCCAATGACGCCCATATAGTTGGGACAAAAGGGACAATTAGAATTCCAATGAGGTTTTGGTGTCCCACGGAACTGGAGACTCCTTCAGGAAACTTCAAGTTTGACCTTCCTCCGAGTGACAAGACATTCAATTATGCAAACAGTGTGGGCCTTTGTTATGAGGCTGCGGAAGTGAGACGCTGCATTCAAGCTGGACTCAAAGAGAGTCCGGGGATGTCTTTGGAAGAATCTCTAGTACTTGCAGAAGTTATGGAAAGCATTAGAAAACAAGTGGGAGTGACTTATCCTCAAGATGACTAACGAAATAACATAATAAAGCATTATTTTTGGGAATAGCATCAATATTTTTTTTTGGTCTGTATCATAATAAAGACATTTTGAAAATTTAACATTGGTATATAAATATAACCACACCCATTCATTTGTCTTTGATTTTATTTATATTTAAAGGTCCAGGGGGAGTGGTCATTTTAGAAAAAGATTGAGATAAAATAAGTTGAGCGTGGGGCAGAATGACGATTCGTCATTGACGAAACTGGGATTGCACCAAGTTGAATGGGGAATGTGTTGAATCGCGTGTATGTTTTCAACTCTTCTCAAGCCAACTTTGTTTCAATTACATTTTAAATATTGAAAAGTGTTTATCATCGTAATATAGTATGACCATTGGAGATTCCGTTGGAACAATGGAAGAAGATGAAAAGCCCCGGACACTTCTGATTGGAAATCTTCCAAGAAGTACTCACAAACGACAGATTGAAGAAGTTTTTGGAGAAATTGGACCCTTAAAGCGCTGTTATATTCAATATCCACGTGATGGTACGTCTTCACTAAATTAAAATACAACTAAAATTAGTATTAATTAGATTTTTAAACACATGCATAGATAAAAAGAAACGGGGGGCAGGGGATGACAACTCCACCCTTCTTTGCTACGTGACCTTTGCCCTGGCAGAAGACGCCGTGAAAGCACTGGAGACTTTAGGAGGTCATAAATTCGAGGGAAATAAAATTCACATTAAATTCACCAAAACAAGAAGTGAGCAAATTCGACCACGGCCGGAAAATGAGACGCCGACCAATCCAAGAAAAAGAGATAATGCTCAAGACGAAGATAAGGGGCAGGAAGATAAAAATCCAAATATGATTCCAGTGGGAGGAGTGAAGCCTGAACGACCAAAGACCCCCAGGGTCAAAACTGAAAACAAAAAGTCTCGATTAATCATTAGAAACTTGAGTTTCAAGGTATATTTTTGGTATTTATAAATTGTAAATAATTCTAAAATGTTCTCTTCTTCTTTAGGTAACAGAGGAAAAGATGAAGGAATATTTTGGAGCATGTGGAGACATCATGGACATTAATATCCTCAAAAAGCCCGACGGAAAATTAGTTGGATGTGCATTTGTCCAATATAAAAGTGTTCCTCAAGCTGCAAAAGCTGTCAGAGAGCTTAATTTAAAACCATTTTTAGGCATGTTCATGTTTGATTAAGTAGTTTATAAATAGTTTAAATATTGTTATTGAAATAATTTTTCTGCTTCAATCAGGTCGACCGATTGCAATTGATTGGGCTCTTCCAAAGAAAGATTTTCAAAGTGGTGAAAATGATGAAAAACAACCAGTTGGTGAAATCAAGATTGAAGATGATGGGGAAGATGATGATGTCAAAATTAAAGTTGAACCTGAGGAACATGACTCTGATGGAGGGGATGACGTAAAATTTGTCAATCCTTACGAATCAATGGATATCGACATAAAGAAAGAGGATCCAGATAGTCAAACCAAAAATCGGAAAAGGAAAATAAAAGACGAAAGTTCATCGTGAGTAGTGACTTGTTATAATTATGTGATTTATGATGATGGCTAAATATTTTTACAGTGACGAAGATGACGATGAAGATGAAGAAAGCGACGATGAAGATGATGATGATGATGAAGCTGCCTCAAAAAAGCCCCGAAGATCTAATGACGTTGAAGAAGGAAAGACACTGTTTCTCAGAAATTTAGAATTTAGCGTAACAGAAGATGACCTGAAACAATTTTTCGAAGCTTATGGACCAATCCACTATGCTCTTCTCTGCAAAGACAGTCTTACTGAACATCCAAAAGGAACTGGATTTGTAAAATTCAAAGAAGCCACTTCTGCAAACAAATGCCTCACGGATTTCAATATTGAAAAAACAAAGTTTAGACTTGCAAATCGATTATTTACAGTTGCAGTTGCTTTATCAAAAGAAAGGGTAACATCCAGTAGTGAAAAGAAGGAAAAAATCAAGCATGATAATCGAAATCTTTACTTGGTTCGAGAAGGATGCAAGTGAAATATTTAATGAAAATTTCTTATTTAAATAATAATAAATTTTGATTTATTTCAGTTATCCGTCCTGGAAGTGGTGCAGCCGAAGGAGTTTCTATTTCTGACATGAATAAGAGGGCTGCGTTAAATTCAACAAAAAAGCAGTTGCTAAAAAATCTTAGCATTTTCGTCTCGCCAAATAGACTTTGCGTTCATAACCTTCCATTAAAATTATCTGACAAAGGATTGAGGAAATTATTTAAGCAATATTCTCCCCCAGAAGCTAGAATAACTGAAGCAAGAGTTATGCGTGATATGAAAGATATTCAGCTTGGCGGAAAAGGAAAATCAAAGGGATTTGGTTTCATTACTTTCAATTATCATGATCACGCCCTCGCAGCTCTAAGGATCATCAATAATAATCCTGAAGTTTTCACTTCTCATCAAGTATGTTAATATTTTTGGATTGAAATTCAAAGTACAATATTTTAATTATTTTTTACAGAGACCAATTGTAGAATTTTCTTTGGAAAATAGAAAAGCACTTCAAGCAAAGGAGAAACGACAGCAAAAAAGTATAGAGAATAACAAAGCTATGATGCAATCGTCCCCTAAAAAGAAAAAGGGAAGAAAATCAGAAACGGAGACGAAAACAAACCAAGTCGACGATAATGAAACCAAGAAAAAGCCACAGCCGTCCCCAAAACCTAAAAAAGCTCCCATTAAAAGAAATGACGATGAACCCAAATCGGTAAAAGACGTCAATTTTGCAGGCTTAACAGGAAAACGTGGAGTTTCTAAACTTCCCGTAATGAAAGCGAAAGGAAAAATCACAAGACGCAATTTAAAACTAAAGGGAAGTAGAAAACAACAACAAAAGAAATTACAAGACAGGAAAATGAGAGAGCCACAAATTAAACCAAAGAGGCCAATTGACAAAGCAGACAACTCTGAGAAACTCGTGACAAAATATAAGCAAAGGTTGGAACAAAGTTCCAGTGATGGCCAACAGAAAAAGAAATCAAAATGGTATCAATAAGAGAAGAGTGTTATTCGTAATTGCGCAATATTATCAATTCATTGATTGAATAAATAGTTTTGTTTTACAGGATACAAAAATTTCATTTTATTTGGACACCAATTATTAATGAAAAAAAGAAACAATTTAGAATTCAGTTTTTAAAGACTTTAGACAACAACGGTGTTAGTGTTCCATGCCCATGATGGGTGTCCAGCAGCATAGCCGACAGAGTAACCCCAAGGGGCAGCAGCAGCAGCTACAACATTAGCGGTCTTGACCGTGTCGGCAGGAGTGTATCCACTGACGACTGGTTGGATATGTTGAACGGAATAAGTGGCAGCTGGGGAAGCAACGACGGTTGTTGCTGGTTGTTGGACGGAATAAGTGACGGGTTGAACGGCTTGGACAGTTTGGTGAACTTGGTTGATTTGCTTTTCAACTCCATTTCCTGCATTGTAGACAATTGGGGATGAGGCATCAATAGCAGAGCTTCCATACCAGTAGTTGTATGGCCAAGATCCATAAGTGGTGGCGATTTGGTTGGTAACAGGGACGCTTTTCACTTCAACATTGCTGACAACTGGACTGCTTGCGGTCACCACGGTGGCTTGGTGAGCTGGTTGTTGAACTGCTGTGTATGTGACAGCATTAGCAGGGACACTTTTGACCTCAACGTTGCTTACTACTGGAGATGAAGCCACGACATGAGTTGTTGGTTGATGAACTGTGTAAGTTGTGGCAACTTGTGGGACAATGTTCTTGACAGATGAGACAACGTGAGTGGGTTGTTGGACGGTGTAGGTAGTGGCTACTGGAGAGGTCACATGAGAAACGACTGGACTCACAACTCCCCATGCTGGAGATTCGGCAACAGAGTATGCGAAGTTTCCTCCATTTCGTTCGGACTTGATGACCGCAGAGTCATGAGATGGAACCCTGAAGACGGTGTTGGCGCTAGCAGCGGCCAAAAGAGCGACGAAAACTACGGCCTACACATCGATTAATAAATTATTTCAATGCATTTTCTACTTATTTTGGCTTTTAAATTCAAAACTTACGGATTGCATATTGAAGAGTTGCGGAGAGACCTTGTAGACGGATCGTTGAAAAAGATGGAAATGGTTCAGAATCTAGAGAAAATTCGGGTTTTATAGTCGGCGTTTTTGCTCAGCGTTGGGTGTTGGGGACGCGTCCATAGCTCAGAATATCTTTTAACCTATAATTAAATCATTGGGATTTGTAATGCATCATGTTGTTTATTGATATTGATGTTAATGGTATGGAAGAAGGCAAAGAAGCTCAACTTCCAGAAAAAAAGACGCTAAAACGGCCTGGAGCATAAGTTATAACACGATGGGCTGGGTCCTGGATTTTTGCATATACTTATTTACGTTAACTTGATATTACAACATTTGCAACATGATGAAGAATCTTCCAGAAAACAATTAGCCACATGCGTGTTGGTAATATTTTATAAAAATCTCTTTGGATTATAAAGAAGAACAAGGTACAAGATAAATTATGTAGGGAAAGGATTAATTTCGGATGCCATTATTATTACCATTAGCTAAGTAACTCTGATTCAGATTGACTATTCGTGATACCTATCAACTCAAGGCCATTCATGGTCGTTCGGAATTCGGTTGGTCGGCACTTTCTATTTGTAATCATATAGCTTGATTTTTGGCCAGGGTCACCCACAGTCTTGAAACGTGATTGATTGATCTATCATCATTTTCTACTCAACTATAGTCATTAATTTATGCAAAAGAATGAATGGACAACTTTTTTGTCACATATTGTTGATTGGAAAGAATGAACATCAAATGTCCAATCCCATCTTCCTTTTTAAGAGTTTACGATTCTTGTTGACGCCAAATAAAATGTTTGAGAAGAATATCTTCAAGAATTTGGTCTACATCCAAGTCTCCAGAAAACGGATCTACCAAAAAATGCCAGAATACAAGTATGCAAATAAGAAAATGCGAATCATTATGTAACGAATTTAATGAATCTTTAACCCAAACTAAACCACGCCTTGCCTCGGGCAAGGACGCTTTGCATGCCCCGATTTAGTATTTATTTATTTAAAAAAAAAATAAACTGAAATTTTTTGGCATTAAAAAATTATAATAATTTTAAACAATTTGGTAAAAATTGTTTAAAATTTTTTAACAAGTTCGTTTTGAAGAGATAATAAGAACGCAATATATAATGCTATCAATTGAAAAAAAGGCAGTTGACCTTGTAAATTTATAGACCACACCCATCATAGTTCATTTGGATTAAATTGTGGCTCATCTTCTCAGAAACGATGTAATTGTTTTAAAGCATTTTTCGATAAAAAGTTATTATTATAAATGTGTATTCGGCAATATTATTATATAAAAACATAATAGCGTCATTTAGGAAATTTATCTGCCCAATTATAGTAATACAAGAGCTACAATCTTCTCATCCCTTTGTTCCTTCGCTTTGCATTTTGGCATCGTCGTTTAATATTGATAGCAAACAATGAAGCAGCAAAAACTGAGAATTGAATGCTGAATGACAAATGAGTTCTTTTGCATCTTCAGCAGAAAGCTTCCTTGTCTTAAATTGACTAAGAAATTTGCATCATGATGAAATAAAATCCTGGGCCAAACATTTTTATCCCAATGAAATTATTATTTAGGGACAAGATGACTAAATGGAATAAATGGATTGGATTATTAGGGGGAGACTTGTCCAGCATACGTATAAAAGCCTGGCGCAGTGGAACCACGCTATCAAAGGTCCATTTCTCAACAATCCTGCTAGTTGCTTCAGCATTTGGCAAACAAAACTAAATTCATCATGAACTCAATCGTAAGAAAAAATACAATGCTTTTATAATTCACATTTTAAAAATAAATATATTCCCATGCATCTAAAGGCCATTATCCCTTTCTTGGCCGCTGCTTGTTTTGCGGCACCTGGAGGTATTGTCCACCCCGCTTTGGTCCATACCTACGCCGCGGCCCCTGCATTGACCTACACCCATGCAATTGCTCCAGTTGCTCACGTCTCCGTTCCAGGTAAAAACAATGAGTTGTATGAATTCAAATATATGAAATTAAATTTAATATTTCAGTGACAAAGACTGTCCACTACGAAACAAAGCCTGTTGTGACTGGTTATAGCACAAGCATCATCAAGCCTGCGATCCCAGCCCTTCCAGTCCCCACTTTGCCTTTGGCCGTGGCAGCCCCTCAACCCGTTATTGCCCAACAACAAGTCGTACAAGTTGCAGGTAATGATCAACTTCGCCAGATCCCAAACTTTCCCCCAATTCCCGATTTCCCAGCATTTCCTGGAACTAATGGAAGCAGTGATGTTCCACAAACTCCCCCTTTGCCCCCAGTCCCAGAAATTCCAACTTTTCCAGGATCTAACGGAAGTTTCCCCGATGTCGGAGATGCGCCTCAATTGCCCCCTATCCCATCCCCTCCTTCTTTCCCCCCACAACAACAACAACAAGTTCAAGTCCAAACTTTTAATACTATAATTTCCCCTATCCACGTAGAACAAAAACCCGTCGCCGTTGCCCCAGCCGCCCCAGTGGCCGTTGCTGATGCGGAAGTCATTGAAGGTAAATGACTATAAGTGTAAAGGGTTGCATACATTTACAAGAAATAAGCAGAGATTAAAATCTTTATTTTTATTAGCCCGTGCCGCTGTCCCAGCTCCAGCTCCAGCCCCAATCCCGGTTGCAGTCCAACCTGCCGTCACTGTCCTCCGAGCAGCCCAAGCTGGAGATTTCGAACCATTGGTGACCAAAGAGAAGGTTTTGGCCCCAGTCCGAACTCACACTCAAATCACTCCTCAAATCACTCAAGTTGTCCCAGAAGTGACCGTCAGGAAGGTGGTCCACGATGTCCCAGTTGCTCAACCCATCTTGAGAACCCCTGTCCATGTCCAAGTGGCCAGCCCTGTTGTCGCAGCAGCCCCTGCACTCGCCTATTCTGCTGGAAACCATATCTGGGCCTTGTAAATCTATTCTTGAAATAGATTTGATAAGGACTCGTGTTATCTATATTTTTACACCACCAAAGCATCAAAATTACCATGAAAGAAATAAATTGGCCAAAGCTGTTGAATATTGAAATTTTTAAAATTCATGAAATGCATGGAAAAAGACAAAGGACGGGCGGGACTCAAATGAGTAAACAAAAAATAGCTTTTTCGGTTTTATCATTTTTTAACGGTTTTTATAAAATCCCCCTTTCGACACACAATTAAAGGACGCAAGTAAGTTTTACAACAGTCATTTGTTGACCCATTTTTGTGGTAATTTTATTTACATTGTTTGCTCAAAGTTATGTGCTAATGACATGTTTTTGCATGTGAATGAATATCGATCAAGCTTTCTTTCAATTCACAAAACATTTTCTTACTGTGAGGTTTTATAGGTTTTTTTTTGCTGAATCCGTTTTATCAATGTCAGGGAACTTTATCCATTTCGCAGGATGCGTGGGCTGTGAGAATTTTTCCACATTTTGCTTTCATTCTTTCTCCAAGAGAAAGATGTTTTGTCAACTCTGACCTTGGCGTAATTAAGAATGTGACATGGCATGTCTCCAGTCATTAAACAACAAAAGTGGCAACAGGAACATGATAATGGACAATGTAACGAGTACAAATATGTGGTCGGTTATATTGGAAAAGTTTGGTTATAATCAGTTTCGCACTTTCAGCCAAATAACTTGGTTCTTTATCAAATAACATGTATTCCAAAGTAAAGAGTGCATATTTCTCTAAAGAAATTCAGGTTCATTTATGTTCTGGTTAATTGTTCAAAGTTATTAATAATTATTGTTTTCTTGATTTTTGAGCAGTTACAGATGGAATTGCTGCAAGAGAGAATTAGCCAGCCCCAATACTTTTTCAAGGACCGAGGAAGCAGAGAAGGAGATGAAAATAATTATCAACAAGAAAGGGAATCGCAGCCATTTCAAAGATCTCAATATTATGCAGAACGAATTCCATCAACGACGTCAAACAATCAGCAAACGCAGCAGGGACCAGGCTCTTCTGCAGCAATTCCAAATTATTTTAGCAAATATTCAAACTACGATACCATTTGTGGATTTGAGGGCAGTTCTGACGGATTTGAAAGAAGTCCTGCAAAATCTCAGTACCAATCTCATTATCAACAGCAACAGCCATCATCAGAAAATGTCAACAGAAATCATAGTCGAAATGGAGAAGGAAGTATTGCAATGAACAATGGAGCTGTTCAAATTAACCTTCCATGTGTTTACACATATCCGTATGATCCGAAAGAAAAATTATCTCAACAACAGCCTTCCGTCAAAAAGAAAAAGAAGCTCCCTCCATCAAAAACTAAATCTGGAAGCCAAGGATGTCTTAGCCAAACAACGTCATCATCTGCTAAAATGAGACATAAAGCTCAAGAATACGACGCCTTTTGTCCACCTCCATTTTGTTCCACAGTGAATTCTCTTAAAGGACCTCCAAACAAGGGTTTCATCACCAAAGAACTACCTCAACAATCTGACTGTGACTATTCTTCACAAGGAAGATTTAAAACATCCATTAAATACGACTGTCAACCTGCAATGGACATTCCAGTGAGAAAAGTTGAATATGGGGAAGAATTGTATGAAAAAGTTGTCAAAAATTTGGCAAGACAGTTAGCTTTAGAGAAGGGAGCTAAACCAAAATCATCAAAATCTGGCAATAGTCTGGAAGCACTTAAAATGGAAAAGTGTAACGATTTTTCAAAGCCAGGATACAATTCCAGTTTGAGAGTATCTGGGGAATTGGGTCGAGCTTTAGAGCAATTAAACAATCTTCCAATTCAGATGGAACGCATATTTATGAGTGATTCAAGATTTGAGCCTATTGTCCTAGACAAGGTATGATTTTTTTTTAAATTTCAATATTAAACTTGTTTTTTTTTAATCTTAATAATATATATTTTGTACAGGCCACAAAAGTTTTAAACGTCCCTCGAGAATCTAAAGTTTTCAAAGACTTGGTGTCAGTTGAACAAAATGATTCTGTGAAACAACAAGTGACAAAATGTATTTCCGATCAAATGAAATCCGTCCAACCCGTCAAAAGATCAAAGGATCCAGAGCCAAATCTTTTAGATTATCAGAAAGTAGAGTTTTCAAGAATTAAGCCAAAGCCAATACCTCCTCCTCCAAAGCCCCAGACAAATGTTGCTGCTGGTCAGTCTATTCTACGACAAGTGAGCGAGTTTTCGGGCCTAAGTGTGGACATTCAAAGTCAAACTGAGCATCAGTTGATTCAAGCAGAAACAAAATTTGAAGATGAGGCAGATCTTATTTAACAGTTACTGCCCTTCAAGTATTTTAACGTTCTCTTAAATTACTGCCTGTCAAATTCACACCACTGCCAATTATTATTATTATTATGAACATCGTATTAAATAATTATCTTTATCATGCAATATACAAAACTTGTTATTTTTGTAAAAGGAATAAATAAATGTTTTATTTATGAGTATAACTTTATGAGCTTTCTTTTATTGCATAAATAAATCTTTTAGAACCCTTAAACTGTCTCATTTTAAGATTTTTAGTGAATACAACACCCATTAAACATTTATCGTAAATTGAATTTAATTATCAGCATGCAAAAATATCAGTCTTGATCGTTACACCCACGCTTATTGGGTTTAACAAAGCTCACCTTGAAGTCCATCAGATTTTTTCCCTTGACCAAGTCAACTATCTGTACACTACCCATAAAATTGGAATTACTATTTGCTAATAGCGGATCATAATCATCATCAATGTCCAGATAAATTACGGATGTTGATTTGCCACTCATCTTCTTCAGCATAGCCCATATTTGACTTATGGGTAAAAAAAAAATAGGGAAAAGGTTTGATATGAGACCCACCCATCCACGCCCACTGACATTATGTAAGTTAATGGGATATCTACAAACCCTAATTATGGATGGTTGCAGAGTGACACCCCTTCAAATTATAGCTATCACCAGCTAACTAGCCACACTCCAGATTTGTCGAAGATTCACAAGATGACAATTATTTATTACATTTTAGCAGCATTTTTTTTCAGCTAAACCTACGCCATTTCTTACATATCGATTCATGTATGTATTGATTAACAAGGAGATGCGTATAAAGAATAATATTGCCTGGCATTGTTGATATTTGATATTTGCATGCATGAATACGTATAGCGTACTACTACAACAATATCCCGATTGGATCTTGAGAAACGACCGATTAGGAAGAAGAAGTTGTACTACATGAAATTTGAAGATGAAGAATGGTCCAGTCTCATTTTTATCTTGGCTGGGAGCACAACCACTAATTCCCAGAAATCAATTTGCAAATAAAATGTGGAAGTTTCCGAAATTTTTCGTGGTGTGTTTTTACTAAGCTTGTTTAAAAAAATCTTTTAAACAAATAATTTAATATTTTTCAGGTTTTTCTTCTGATGGCATCTGCTTTTGCAGATGAAGCAGAAGAAACGCCACAGCAGGGAAAAAGGACGCCACGAAGAGCCTTACCCTCCGTTTCTGGAGACCATTATTCCGAAGTTTTATCGGATGGAACTTACAAGTGAGAATAACAATATTAAAATTGTTAATAAAAATTCGGTTCATTCAACTTGAACAAGTTGAAAGAAGGGAATGAATTATGGATTATTGCATAAATATGTAATAACTAAAAATGTTTTGGGCTTGCCAGCATTACATGCATTTTTGTGTAGTGCAACATCACTTGCATGCAACTTTTTTGTCATGTCAAATTCAACTAATTATAGTTTACATATGAGTTCCCGTGTTGTTGAATTGTACATAATTAAAATAAATTGCAGATATGCATACACTGGAGAGCATCGATACGTTGCGGAAAGACGATTAGCCGATGGTACTGTGGAAGGCGAAAGTTTGTACATCCGGCCTGACGGTGTCCCTGTAAAAGTCCATTATTTTGCGGATAAAGAAGGTACTCAAATGCTTCATGTTTATCTTGTTAAGAATGAAAAGAATAATTGTTTTTATTAAACGTTTAATAAAGGGTATCGGCCAAAAACTGAAGTCCTTTACAAGGAGCGAGTCATTGCTGCAAGGGCTAGGACCGTCGTTGTCCCTCCCCCACGAGAAGTGATCATTCCAGGACCTGCCCCAGCCCCCCCAGTTCTACTTGGTACAGATAATTTTATTATTTCTTTGAGAACTAACCATAGTAGAAATTATTTGTAGCCCCTCCTAGTACGGGTCACAATTCCGTAAATGTCAATCTTGGTGGGGGTGGCGGTATAGGTTTCAGAAGTGGTGGGGGCAGTGACTCAAATATCAATGTGAATACAAATGGGGGAGATGCAGCCATTGCCACACCCTCAGGTAGGATCGAACTTCAAGAAGCTATATCATTACAAAAAAATGTTATATTTTTTTTAGTCACTGCTATTGTTGGTCCAGGAGGA
>JAQIXN010001382.1:0-18988 GCA_034698145.1 Proisotoma minuta
AAATAATAACCAATTAAAAATTCCGAGTGCTTTAGGAGAAATTGAGACTTGAAGTGATATGACACTCTTTGGCCTTCACTTATGAGACTCAGTGTATGTCTAGTTGTCAGTCTTTGAGCCATGACTATGATGTAGAATATTATAGGCCACACTTTGCTCAGTCCCTGTCCCGCATCGCTCTGCACTGGAGGAGAGAGGAAGTGAAAGTGAGTGGAGAAAGTCTATTGAGGAGGAGAGAAAGTGGAACTGGGTCGCAAGTAATCCCATTCACTACCCGCTTCCCTCTCTTCTATCCTATATAACAGCTTTCTCCCGAGAAAGTGGACCATAGTAAGTGAAAGCAAAGCCCATTGAGAGAAAAGAGATTGGATTGAGCCCTTTAGTCTCTTTCACCTCCTTTATCCAACCCAAATGTCTGGCTATTCATATTCCAAAAACAATGTTGAGGAAATAAAGAAACTATCGAAATACGAGTTGGGGCAATCTGAAATTTTTGATGCTAGTCGATTACATCCATTTGCATTTGTTTGTTTACTTTGTGCTTTCTTTCATTGATTCCATTGCCTAATGAGTCTGGTAGCGAGAGATAAATGCGGGCAGATGAATAAATGTAGATAATTTGGGGAAAACATCTTTGTTCGTTCGTGTCCGCGTTTTGCGACTGTTATTTCCCCTGAGAATTGAGAAAAGAGGCTTTAAAGGGAGATGGATGGAGAAAATGTTTGGGAAAGAAAACAAGACTGAATTATGCAGGAAATGGAAACATTTCCCTCGACAGGTAGTCTAATTAGATGTCACGGGAGCTCAGGCTGACAAATTGTAACGGCAGCTCTCTCAATTACATGTCATCTTTTGTCACATCTCTCAAAAATGTGGAGAATTACAATTTTGTGTCAAAACAACGCCCAGTTATGTCAAATAATGACATAAGTAATTATTAACTAATTGTTAATTGCAATTATGCCATACTATTTATAACAAAGGCCAAAATTATGGTACGGAACTAAATGCAATATAATAATGGTTTTAATTTCCTGATTTATTAGAAGCCAATTAGCAAAGCAATTCCAGTTCCATTATCCATTTGGCTAAAATATCTGAACAAACAAAGCAGATTACACGCACTACCTTCAACAATTATTTTCCCATGGGCAATTGCGATTTAAGGATTGACGATTGATTCATAGAATTATATGATCCACGAGGCATAAGCTCCAACTTTTTGTTGGCATTGACGGAAACAAGAAACTGGTTTGTGCAAAAGCAAGATGCAACTTTTTTTCTGGAAGTAACGTCAACAATGACAACAAATGTTGCGTTTGGTCAGTGTTTTGTGGTTTAGGATCTATAGGAAGCAACGCAAGCCCTTGACTTTGTTCAGCTGCCAAAGCTAATCCGGAAGATTGAAGGAAAATGGACAAAAAAGAAGTTCCCTAGCCTTATCATAATCCAGATCAATTAATTCTCACCCAAACAACGCCAGCAGTTTTCTCACAGCCCACAACAGTTTTACGTAAACTCTGAGACCAAGAAGAACAAATAATAATTATTTCAATTAGTAGCAAAATGATTCCTCAAATTGAAATGGCAGCCCATGAAGTTCCCCTTGTGGAAGAGGTTTGCTCAAATTTTCAAAATTATTTGATTCGAATAATGAGTATGTAATTTTGGTTCCTTTGTTCTTAAATAGTTACGAGCTGCAATTAACGAGCCGAGTTTGGAGAACGAGACGCTTTTGAGGTTTTTGAGAGCTCGGGAAAACAATGTGAAACGTGCAGAAGAAATGCTACGCAAACATTTGGAGTGGAGAGAATCCAACAATTTTGATTCTATTGAAAAATGGGAGATTCCTTCCGAACTTGTCAAAGAATTTAGGTTTTATTACTCTGGGTTGGATAAGGATGAATTTCCTGGTATGAATAATAATTATTATGTATCTTTAAATTAGCCAATGGCGTCTTTTTACTGTTTTATGCCAACTTTTATTTATAATTATATCTATCTACGTTTTTCTGGAGCGTGAGAATATTTTGTTTAGCTGTTTTGATCCAGTGATAGCCCAATTTTTTGTAAATATTAAGTATAAAGTTTGGTCTTTGTTGCCCCACCCACTGAGTGGGGACAAACAAAAACCAATTTGGGGCAAGCTGGGATTTCTTATCAAAAGACGTTATTTGACCACATTTCATAGTTTGCTCTTTCAAATTTTATCGATTTTGCAATAATTATATAGTTTACATAATCCCTTTGGGCCGTTGGGACGGAAGAAAAGTTTTGGGAAAGGGCTACAAAGAGGACACGATTCGTTTCATGTATCGCACAATTGCCATTATTATGGCGAAATGCAGAGCGCTCGGGAAATCAAAATTCACGATCCTCATCGATAATGACGGCTTAACTTTGTGGAAATGCGCTCACTGGGACTGTAAGTGACAATTTTAATTACAAAGTCTCAAACTATTCAATTTGATCCATTTTGCCCAGCAATCGAGTGCGCTATAAGAGTTATTAGGGATTTCGAGTCTAATTTCCCAGAAACTTTGCTCAACGCTTATCTCGTCAACAGTAAGAGTTTTTTAATTTATGTTTTTTTTCTGGAAAAAAATAAAAACTTTTTGTTCTCAGCCCCCACAGTATTTTGGCAGGCATTCAAATTTGTCAAGCCTGTTTTGGCTGGGAATACACTGGAAAAAATCCATATTTTCGACTCTGACAAAGATAAATGGACACTCTTCAATCACATTCCAAAGAAGTCGCTCCCCAATGGTTATGGTGGCATTGGAACTGCAGCTGATATTCATTTTTAGCCGGTTCTTGTTAAAATTTTGTAAATATTCCTAAAGATGTAAAATATAGGTTATTTTATAGCTTCTTTTTATATGCTATTTCTTTTGTAATGATTTATTCGCATTAGAATATCATTAAAAATTTTGTTCGGGGTAAAAATGTTGCTGCAAATTCTTCACTATTCCAATCTTCTTCTTCTTGGAATTCTGCTAAGTCCTATTCCATAATGTGGTGGGAGGAGAAATGCCAGGCGTCCGTAGATGTTGAGGACATCCGTGAACAACGCCATGGAAGAGTTGATTGGGTCAAAGGTTGGAGAGATCATGGCAGACTTTACAAGAACTTTGGAGTTGTGGAGATAATACGCAGGGAATAGGACGAGACCTCCGTGCATGGCTACTTTGTACAATAATGGATAAGCAACATGGCCTCGTGGCAGCAACCAAAGTGCTGTAAAAATTTAAGATTTCAGTATTTCAATAAAAACAAAGCAACGAGGACAGACAGATAAACTCACACATAAAGGAGAGGAAAACAGCGTACATCCCAATTCTCAAGGGATTTTCCCAACTATCGAAAGCGTTTTGGGGAACAATACTGCTGAGTCCTGTCAATCCACCTATGACCCCAGCGGTCACAAAACCCGCTCGGATGATCGAACCCGCACCCAAAAGATATAACGGAGCTGCTGCAAGCCCAATTATGGTCGCTTGTGCACATGACGCCAACTGTTTCGCCCCAAATCCTTCCTCATATGGAAGTTTTCGGACAAGGAGTGTGACCAAAAATTGGGAACCCATCGTCAGTCCAAGAGCTGTCAAGGGATTTGCGGATACAGCCTGAAGAAAGGCAGGATTTGTGAAAAGTCTGTAAAATAAAATAGCTTTGAGAAATTTAACGGATTATGGATTTAAAAAAAACCTAAATGAAGCCATTGCACCCAATCCAGAAATGGAAAGGGAGTTTAGCATGTACATGTAGGCGGTGTGGATTCGGTCTTTGGCAAATTCAGGAATATTTTGCAAGTCTCCATCAGAGTTTGATGTAATAAACTCAGCCCCTTCGACATCTTTTTGACTCTGTTCGAAAAGGGAGTAATAGACAAGGGCTCCAGAACCAAATACAAGTCCCCCCGTAACAAATCCTTGGCCTGAAGTTGGAATTTAATACTTAAAGAAATCGTTTTGTCATTTTTTGCACATCGTACCAATGCCCACAACTGTTTTGCCTATAATTCCTTGCTTTGCTTCGAGGATTAGAAAACTATCTCGTATCTTTTCGTGAAGTCGTACTTTTGGGGTATGATGCTGAGCTGAGGTTTTTAGAAATTGGCATTGAGTTTGTAGTTTAAATGTGGACCTTATAAAGGGACCAAGTCGACGACTTCCATTTACCAGCATTTTTACCCCGAATATAAATAGCTTATGGAAAACATTAAAAAAATTGATTCGGGGGATTCGAATCCGATTTGGGATTCCATTCCCTTTCATCTTTCTTAGTTGAAATATGAAATTGTCATAGATTTGGTCCAAATTATCAGTAGTCTGTGGAGAATGTTTTATATGATTATGTAACAGATAATTAGGCGTGTCCATCAAGAATTGAAAAGAGGCAAATCTTTTGTACCATAAAAGGGGCTGACAACTCAAAAACTGGTTTTGTTTTGTCAGCTCCAGAACTGAATTTAACCATGCAAAAATTCTAGGAATAATCATTTTGCATAAAGTTGCATAAGCATTTTTGAGGTTTGCCAAAAATATATAATTTCCTTGCAAAAATCTTATTTATTTTGATGAATGATAAGGAAATGTAATTTGCAGTGAAATTTGCAAAAAATCTCATTCATCGTGCAAAAATAATTATAAATGATGAGCTACTAAATTTAATCCAGTCATGACTCTAATAATTAGGAACAAACAATAATTGCAAACAAGTTGTAATAAAGTAATGTCTTAGAATGCCCCTAGTTTTATTTCTGCTGTCCCCACTCAGGGGGTGGAGATGAAAAGCCCAAATTTTGCAAATCATATATGTGCAACTTTATCTACCGATATCTATAAATCATTTTTGAAAATATTTTTACGCTTCAGAGATAGACGGACAAACATTCGGCTTGTATAAAACACCTACATGACGCCACTTAATAATCACATTTCAATTAATTACAGTCCAACTCAATCAGTTTGATTGAATCAATCTTTTAGCACGTGTACAAGGTTTTAGGTTTTAGTTAAGGTATCTTTCTTTGTATGTACATAGGTATGAAGAAGGGCTGAAAATTCCAGAATGGAATGTGAGCAAAAAATGACCAAAAAGTGAGACTGGCTAAAATGATTCTCAAATTGATTCTCGATTGGCACTACATTATTAACATAGACCCGGATTTCTTGTTCTTCACTCTCTCGCATTATTAGAACCACGCCTAAATAAACCAACGCCATGTTAAACTAACAAAGTAAAATCTGAGAATTGCAAAAACTAGGAGCATCTCAACTCTTCCTTAATTATCCTTTGCGTACGTAGTATTTTATTTTATGCATGCCATTAATTTACCCATCTAAATCTGGTAAATGTATTGGTAGTGGGGCAGGGTCACCTCCCACCGACCTATATAAACCCTCAGCATCGGTTCCAGAGTCACAGTTCAATTTGTAGCAATCAAATCAACACTTCTTCTTCCAATCTCCAAAACCAACTCCAAAACTCAAAATGTTCAAGTACGTCGTTGTCTTGGCCCTCGTCGCCGCTGCCTCCGCAGCCCCTCAACTCCTCCTCAGGTCTGCTGCCGTTCTCGACAACGAAGGCGCCAAACAAGTTGGACTTCCTTACGCCAACGGATGGACTGGTGAGATAGCACGACAACAAAATTGTCAAAACATTGTTGTATAACTTTTAAAAATTAATAGATGGGCCCAACAACGGAGTCGGTCCAGTTGTCCACGTTGCCCACGCACCAATTGTCCATTCAGCTCCAGCAATTACTTATGCCGCACACACAGCTCCAATTGTTGCCCACCACGGTTTGACCTATGCCGCCGCTGGACACCACTTTGTCCTTTAAATTGTTTTTCCTTTAAACTGACTTTTTTTATACAATTGGCAAATAAATTTTCGGAAATCAAATCAATTTTCAATATCAAGTTGCAGTCTTTTATTGATTTATTGTACAGTTGAAGATATAAAGTTTTTGGGAGATCTGCGCCGAGCATCATATGCTGCATAGCTTTTTTCACCAAACGGATCATTATCATCAAAATCAAAATCATATTCCGAATCCTCTTCTTTTCTTGATTTCTGTTTCTTGTTGTTGCTTCCACTTCGGACGTCAGTGTCTTCGTAATCCGTTCCCTCATAGTCATCTTCCCTTAGTGAGCTTCCCCTTGACCCCTTATTTGACCTCTCTCGTTTTGTCTGACCGTAAGAGTCAATGTCACCTAGTCCAGAGTAATAGTCGTCTTCAGGCTCTTCGTCACGTCGCCCTTTGTCTGAGCGTCGCCTTTCTCCTTCTTGATGTTCTGCCTTATTGTCTCTATTGTCCTCGTAATTGTCCCTACGGCTGTTCTTTTTCTTTTTGCTACTTTTACCATTGTCTTGAAAACCATAGTCGTCAAAGTCAAAGTCTGCCCCTGATCCGAATTCTCCGGATTTTTTATAGTCATCCTTCTTTTCTTTATTGTACTTTGAGTTCTGGGCATAGCCCTTTGACCTAGCGTCTGAATAGTCGTCATAATCTTCGTCGTCCCGTTGTTCAGAGTGTCGCGTTTTTTTGGGTCGATTTCGTGCCTCTGCTCGCTCAGGCTGTTCATATTCGTCATCGTCATATTGTCGTGTATTTTTGGAGTTTTTCCCATTGCTTCCGTAGCTATTGCGTTTGGTGTTGGCGTAAGCCGTCGTTGGTTCGTTACTCGAATGATGAAATGATGTTGAATAATGATTTGGCTCGGATTCTACAACTTCGAGATAGCCATTTGGACCAGAGTATGATTTAACTTTAGGTTTTGAGGATTTTGAGGAACTGCGACCGGATTGGCGTTTGGCCTTTTTGTTTGATGACGAAATCTGGAGATCTTTAATAATAACATAAAATATTATAATCTAAATAGTATAGCCCTAGCTAAATACAACTGGGGCAACCCGAGATTGTGGTTATTATTACCTTTCGCCCTTGTAATTTCTGTAAAATTCTTGAGCACTCCAAGGACCTCGGGCTTTGGTGTCGTGTTGTCAACACTCGTCGTGGCATTTTCTCCTGTTTCAAAAGTTGTGGCACTCAACACTTGAAGCGTTAGGAGTAGTCCCAAGTAGCCGTTCATTTCGTTCGAGGCGTCCGACCCAAATGAAAGAAAGAGATGAGATAATCCCACTTTTGATTCTTGTCTCAAATCAAGTGTGACCTCAAACTAATTTTAAGCGTCTTCAGTCTTCACAATTTGTGCATCACAAGAGCAGCCGAGCATAATACCAATAAAAAAAAGATGGGAACGCGAACGAGGTGAAAATCGAAAGCGTCTTAAATTCTTATCCCAGGCCAATTATTATGTAACCATTCCTAATTTAATGGATGCTTTATCAAATAGTTATTATTAATGCAATATGCAATTGCATCCGATGATGTCAAAAGCTTCCTGGGTTTTATAAATTTTTATCAATTCAATATTTACTTTAAAGATTTCAGCAAAAGTTTATTTCCAAAATGATGTCTTAAATACATACATAATTAATATTCAATATCTTCGTAGCCCCCATCGTTATTCTCATAATTATCATCATCCCCTTCATAACTATTGCTGGCTCCATATTCATCCCCAGGACTGTTTCCATAATTTGTATGATCCCCAGAGGAACTAGAGTCTCCATCCGAGTACTCATTTCCATCCTGATGGGAATACGAATCGGAGTAAGAGCTTTTTTGGGGTGGAGAGTGATGGGTGTAACCTTGAGGACCTGTGCTCCAACTTTTGGAGTAACTTGAGGGTGGGGAGTGGTACTCGTGGTGGTAGCTGACAGGCTTGGAAGTGGACTCGTAGTACTGGGGTCCAGAATCATAAGAATAGGAATACTTTTCCGGTTTATTGTTCGACTGATAAGAACTACTTTGTCGGGTGTTTCGGCCTGAGGAAGATGCCAATTGGTCACCTCCTAAAATTGTTAAACATTATAATATATTTTTTTCAAAACAAAGAACTTGATACCTTTTCCTTTGGGCGTTTGTAGTTTTTTCAAAGGGCTGGCTACAACTTCCAAGGTCGCAAGTTTTTTAGCCACTTGAGGCTCTTTCCCCAACCCAAAGTCCAAGAGGAAGAGGAAAAAAATCGCACCAAAAATGGTCAAAAGACGCATCTTAAATTGATTCAAATTTCTTACAAGTTGTCAAACTGACAGAAGCTTTTTGTTGACTGAAACAATTTAAATTGTGTTTTTTTTATGAAAACGTGTGTGACCAAAGTTAACATCTTCTTAATCAATTTGCATAACATTTCAAATTGCTTTGCTCTGTTGGGTTTGGGTTAATCAGGACGCGAAATTTTCCATATTTTATAAAATTGTAGAGTTGAAAAGCATAAAATGAAATAAAGTCATTTCCTTTGAATTCAAACTCGTGACTATTCAGCCATAATTTATCGATTTAAAAATAGCGATGGATATTCGATAAAATTAGACAATTTGTTCAATATATGAAATCTGTCAAATGCATGATAATAATCTAATCATGAGGAAAACCTGATGCTAAATAAACCAACCCAAGCACAAAAACTGGATATACGTATGTATATAACGATGCATATGCGGCTCTTAAATAAAATAAAATAATATGGTGTGAATACAAAGGTCAGCTCATCTGTCATCCACTTCATCAACTCGCAATCTGTAAATGAGAACAATTCAGTTGTTACTGCCAATTTTACTGCCGAAAGGACAAGTACAAAAATTGTTCCGGTTAAGAACAATGGCATCGTCTGCTGCAGAAATTGAGGCAAAGTTTGGGCTTCATAACAAATACAAGGGATTGGAAAAAAATGTTTGGTAATAATTCTTTGGGAATATCAACAATAAAATTCAAATCAATATAAATTTCTGTTTTTTTTTTGCTTAGGGTGGAATTTGTGACATTTGTAGCAGAGCATAAAGATGTTTTAAATCTAGGACAAGGTTTTCCAGATTTTCATCCTGCTCCTCAAGTAACACAGGCACTGGCCAATATCTGCTCTTCAAAGGAAGATGCTCTACTCCACCAATACACTCGCTCATATGTAAATTATGTTTTTGTTTTCAAACGATTTGTTTTTAAAACACAATTTTTCAGGGTCACAAACGATTGGTGGATGCCCTTGCGAAAATGTACGGGAAGCTAATCGACCGAGAGATAAACCCGATGAGCGAAGTGCTTGTCACTGTTGGTGCATATGGCAGCCTGTTTGCAACATTCATGAGCATGATTGGTCCAGGGGACGAGGTCATACTAATCGAGCCGCATTACGACTGCTACCGCCCAATCATTCACTTGGCAGGGGGAAAGGCTGTGCATATTTCCCTCAAGCCCACAACCAAAGAAAACAGCTCAAGAGCCTGGACTCTGGATATGAAAGAACTAGAGACACTTTTCAATAAAAATACAAAAATTATTGTGGTCAATACTCCAAACAATCCACTGGGCAAAGTTTACAATCGACAAGAGCTAACTGTATGTTGCAGATCACTAATTATCAAAACTTCCAGTATCTTTACCAAGTTGTATTAATGCAGGAAATTGGCAAACTTTGCAAAAAGTATAACGTCGTCTGTATCGCCGATGAAGTTTACGAGATGAATGTTTTTCCAGGGGTAGAACACGTTCGAATGGCGTCCCTTCCAGGAATGTGGGAACGGACTATCACTGTAGGATCTTCTGGAAAAGCTTTCAGGTACAGCGTTTAATGCTAAGCTTTGAGCTTAATATGTAAGTCAAAATAGTTATAAATAAATATTTTACAGTTTAACAGGATGGAAAACTGGATGGTCGTATGGGCCTGCGAATTTAATGAAGAACCTCTTTGTAGCTCATCAAGTTTGTGAATCATAAATTGTGATCAGAAGGTCATTCAAAATGATGCATGATTGATTTTTTTAGAGTTGTGTCTATACGTGCAATACTCCGTGTCAAGAAGCCCTTGCAATCGCCGTAGAACAAGAAATTCCAAAGCTAAGCACAAAGGACTCATTTTTCTACCAATTGGGAGCAGATCTAAAGGCCCGTTGCGAAATTTTCACCCGCTCGGTTGAAAAGGCAGGATTCATTCCAATTCTTCCAGAAGCAGGGGCCTTTCTTGTTGCTGATTGGACTCCGTTGGAGCCGTTGGTTGACCTATCAAAGGAACCCGATCAGTATTTAGACTATCGGTTTGCTAAATGGTTTGCAAAATCTTGGAAGGTTCTTGGAATTCCGCCTTCGGCTTTCTACTCTGAGGCTCACAAATCAGAATGTGAGCACCTCATTCGATTCTGCTTCTACAAAAAGGAAGAGACGCTCCAAGTTGCTGACCAACTTTTGGAAAAATGGGCAAAGGCACATAAAATTATGAAAAAATAAGGAGATAAACAAGAATATATTTATTCCAATCTTATATAAGCTGAGCGTTTTTTATATTTGGTAATTACAAAGTTTGCGATTCCAAACATTGTGGATAGTGCTGCGAGCATTAAAAATGGAATGTACGTCAACACATTGGAATTTATGTTATTTTCTAGTGGTGTGGCTTCCAGTTTAATAAGATTTGGATTCTTATTGTCCGAATAAACTTCCAGTTTAAAGTCCCCTACAATTTTCATTTCAAGTTGTTGTTTGTTTTCACTAAGAATACAGCGTCTAGGTTTAAAATCGCAGGCGAAACTTTGTTTTTTTGTAGCGAACCGGAAGCCGCCCCCTGACCTTGAGTTTGGAAAAAAATGTTGGAGCGCTAATTCAACATTTTTTATATAAACGCTCGAAAGATTTTTTGCCAGTTGAAATTTAAGAAAGTAGAAGGATTTTGAATAATCTTGAGATGAAATTGATTGCCAATGAATTTCCATCCAGTCACCACATTTGCCAAAAGTTGTGGCGTTAGATGGAACATGGACTTCGGTCAACTTGGCGTTTGAAGGGACAAAGGACAGGGAGCCAGTTATCTGCATGCAAGGCTTTGTTTCATTGATTTCTTTTAGTGACCAGTTGCCAAAAGATGGAAAACTTTTGTCTTTTTCAAAACTTTTTTTATCTTTTTCAAAATTTGAAAAATATGAGTGCGGATTTTTAGTTGTAGTTTTTGTATTCCATGACCATTTTCTTTTGGCGCGTCTTGTCGAAAGTTTCCACTTATTCCAATTCCAACTTCGACGAGTTGTAACATCATAATTATTGCTTACTGCGATGTCGTCGTCTTGATGTTTGGCATTCTTTTTAGTTACAAGCGTAATCACGCTAGATGTCATTGCGTTCTTTTTATCGTCTCTTTTAGTAGTATCTGTGTCTAATCTAGTTTGATCTAAATTACTTGAGGTTGTATCATGTTGAATCTTGGAGCTTTCACGAGTTGTTTTTGCTACATCTTGAGTGTGACTTATTGAAGTTGTGTACTGGAAATCAGTAGACTCTGAATCACTAACAAGCTCAATAATATTTGATTCAGTTGCAGTTTTTGTTGAGTATTGAAACTTTGACCCTTCTTCTAATGTTTCATTTTCTTTGTCCGGATTGCTTGAAGTTGTGGTATGATGAAAATTCGACTCTTTTTTGCCTTCCGGGTTTGAAGTTGTTGGTAGTTGATTTTCTGACTCTGTTATGTAGGAAATATTATGATAATCAGTTGAGTTTATATTTCGATTCTCCGAATCTTTAGTAGTTCTAGTTTCACTAGTATCCCCTGAATTATCATCTACATCCTTTGAAATTGTACTCCATGTAGTTGTTGTATGCTGGACATTATTGGGCCATTTTTTAGTTGTATGGTGTGACTCTTTTTCAAAGTCCAAATTACCTAATGTGGATTTCACATCTTTTGTATTTGACCTGTTTTCTTTGTTTGACCCACTTGAAGTTGTGTGCTGGACATTAGACCCATTTTCAGTTGTGACTGACACATTTTCAAAGTCGAAATTTTCTGAAGTTGAAGTTGCATGCTGAGAGTTTGATCTACTATTTGATTTCTCACTTGAAGTTATATCTTGAGCATTTGATTCTGTAACTGGCTCGTTTTCAACATTTGAAGAATCCTTTTCAGTTCCATTCGAATTGATTTCTCCGTTTTCATCTCTTGACGTTTCATGTTGATTTTCTGACCCCCTTTCAGTTGTTCTCTGAATAGTTGGTTGTTTTGCAGTTGTTGTATTCAGCTCGTTGTCAAGTTTCGAATGGATCAAAGTTGTAAGCTCATTATAGGCATCTCTTGGGGTTGGGGTTATTATTGTATGGTTATTGGTAATTGCTGAAATTGTATGTTGAGAAACCTGACGGGTTGGAACCGTTTCCGTTGTTTGTTTCTGATGCTGATCATCGTTTGCCTCTGTAGTAGTTTGACTTTTCACATTGCGAGTTTCACTACTTTTATCAAACGTTTGTTTTGTGGTATGTTGATTCTCGTTTTCTTTTTCATAATTACTATTTGCAACTATCTTTCTTGTTGAGCTGGAAAAATCGTTTTTATTTGTTGAATGCCTCTCTTGGATATAAATTGAAAAGTTAGACTCGGTTGTTGTTTGGATAAAATCAGTTTTTTGAGTGGTTGGAACTGATAAATTTTCGGTAAAATTCTTTGTGGTACTTGGACTAAAAGATGTGGAAAAGTCATTTTGCACAGTAGTAGAACTTACTTCCGGGATGGTGGTGGTTAAATTATCCACCAAGCTCACACTTGAAAGTATTGTACTATGAATTATTGGTGGCGTCGTTTCTCCTAATGTTTTTGAAGATGAAATTAAAACTATTGCAAACAGCCACCAAAATGGCCTAATTTTACAGTATCTCATTTTCAAGTTTTATTTCGGTGTAGTTTATAATTTTTTTTTCTGAGTTACCTGATTTACCTGGCTATTGTTTACTCTTGTTTGCTTATCTCTTGCTTATCAACTACGCTCTATTTGAACGTGATCATTTGTTTAAACTCTTTGAAATTAACGACGCAAGTGTAGAGTAAACCACTCTCTGCAGTACTCTTCACCTTTTGACCCCATCCAATGAAAAGGAGTAATCATATTATCATATATGAACTGAAAGGGTCGAATCTGATTGCATCTATCACCGTTATTTTCTAAACTCGGGAAATAAAGTGCACGTGCCGACTACACAATAACGCGTTATGCAATCCTCTCCGTCCCACAAAACCGGACAACGTTTAAAATCATACGGATAGTTAATTAGTGTACTTGCCAAAATAGACAAGACAAGCAATAAATAAATGCCGCTTCAAAAAACGAAGCAATTTTTAATAGCATTTTTAAATTACCAATACCCATAAAACAAATTACAGCATTTAATACTTATATAACTTAGCTAATAACCTAACTAATTATGCAAACAACTCGTAATTACAGGAAAGCATAACTATAATTCTTCAAAATTTGCAATTCAAAGCACTAAGCTTTTTATGTACAACACAATTAGAAAAACATTATCAAAAAAGAAAATGGACGAATCCGTCAATAGAAATAGTGTCGATTTGAGCGCTATTTTGCGACATTCGCCTCACGTCCCTGAACTTAAAGGAAGTGGTATCACGTTAATTGTCGCCTCAGTCCCCATCCTCCTTCTCCTCTTTATAATCATCTCCTTCAAAATTTGTGGACTGTTTTGTCCCCAAGGGTAAACTCTTTCTAACCAAGGCGCTACTTGATTACATTCGTTTGTTACAATTTGTCCAACTAGCCAACGTCCCAGCGATTTTTCTCTTCGGGTTCGGAAGATAAGCAGCAACCTAAGCACGTTTTCAACCGGGACAATGTCCAGGAACAATTCATCCGCCCAGATTACTACCAATCCCCAAACTCTTGTGACCGTCCCCTCTCGTCAGCTATCTTGTGAGCTGGAAACCATAACCGAACTTCGGTCAGAGGATGACGAAGGGCTAACGTTTCAAGTTGACCACAAGTGACCATTATTTTGAAATAAATAAAATTGAAAACAAGCTTTGCATTCATTGTTCATACATTCTCAATTTTCTTTAGCTGTTTATTGTCACCCTACTTTAAAGCCAATTGAGAGGTCATAAGTGAGTGTGTTGAGGGGAGTCCCCTCCCTCAGGGGACATCTGCCCAACCTTAGACTATGCATAGTTTTACATAATTTACATTACAGATAAATTCTGTTTTTACATTCCCAAAACACAAAAAAAAAATCTCAGGGATAAAAGTGAATAAACACGAAAATTCAAAATTGGACAGCGGTCCTTCAAATTCTTCAAAAGCTGAGGTTGGTTGATTTAAAATTTAATGTTTATTTTTTAACGTTGTCTTAAAATAGATATTTCAAAGATTAGCCGCAAATGGCCACAACAGAGAACGAAAATAATTTAAGCACTTCATCAAGTTTTAATTATTCTAGGATTTCGGCTAATTTAGAAGGAAGCAGTGATAATAATATTCATGATATTCATAATTCATATGAAATAATTGATTCATACAGAGAAAAGTACTCTATCGGTAATTTAACTGTTGTTTAAATTTGATACTCTTAAATAATCAATAATTATTGCAGATATTAAAAAAATGCCCGTAAATAATGGACTTCCGAATGATTTTGAGCAAACAATTCTTTCTTGGCCGCTGCTCGATATTCAGGAATATGTCACAAAAATACAGAGAAACAACGCCATCGAATTTCAAAAGCGAGCGGAACAAGGTAATTTCAATTTCAATATTTCTCATAAAGTATTTTAATAATAAAATCATTATTACTTTTTTTTTTAGTCAAGGCTGATTTTTATAAATCCTGTGCTAAATCATTTGAAGAAGAGTTAAATAAGGCTAATTTTGGACAAGGTGATTTTATTTTATTTTTCGCTAATTTACAAATTAATTAAATTATCTTACTCAGACTCTCCCATGTCAAATCTGAGAGAAAAGATAATGCAAGAAGCCTATAAACCGCTGGAAAACTATACTTATCGTAAACTAATTGACATGGACAATTTGGAAGCTTTTGTAAATCCCCCTGTTGGGGTTAAGAATGACAAGACCATTACCAAAACCAACCAGCAAGAGTCGCCCAGACCCAGACCCCCAGCTCTCATCCCCATGCAAAATCCAATGTTCCAAACAAGGTTGCCCGATTCTGCGTCCCAATCCGGTTGGCCTACAATGACCAGTGGCAGAGCGCAAGTTCCAAGTAACTTTGGGATATCAAATTCAGGAATTAAGCGACAGAGTATGCCACAAATGCCACAACAAAGTCAAAATTCTCGGGTTACTATTGCAAACAAGAGTGAGGGTCAAGGCCAGGGGACATCAAGACCAGCTCCTACGGATATCAGTAACGGGGTCGTCACGGAGCAAGATTGGGAGTCGTTAAGTTACAATGTGACCAGAAGGGGAAGCGACCCCCTCGCCCAAAAGAAGAATGGAGATCGAACTCTTGGTGTCCCTTTAAATAACTCTATCATTCAAAGAGCGACGCAAGCTCAGCTAAAAGAAGGATCAAGCAAAACTTTTGGTTTTTAGTAATTTTATAATAATAATAATTGTGAATGTATTTTTAATTGTTATTATTTTTAATTCTATCAGTATTGTTGCATGGATTTTATTAAATTTTGATTTTATTAAATGCCATAAGAATATCTGAAGCATATTTTTTGCACACTTTTTGCAAGTTACGTGTTACGTCATCGTCTAAGAAAAACTAGCATCATCTGTTTTAATTATCCTTGTTTAGTTTCTTCTTCTTTCGCACAATTATTAGTAAATTAAAGAAATGGTATTAATTTCATAAAATGCTTTGCAAAGCATTTCACTCTAACTTTGTCTATACGACGACACGCATTGTGAAAATTCCAAATAAATGCCTCTTTTTGACGCATAAAACAATTTGCCTCTTTATCATCTTTTATATTGGAGTGTAAGTTGGTTAAAACTTTAATCGGGCAATTTAAAACCAATTGTTTAATGTGCAGCTACGGTCTGTGGTACTGTAAGGGATACCAAGGGACCAGTCCCATCCAGTCTACAACAGTGGTAAAGGTCAAGGGTGTCGTAAACACAAGGGGCTATACAGATGCCCAACTAGATGTCCTCTATCCTGAATTTTACAGGAGGGTTTGGGATGCCGCGGATATTGTCAAGGAGGACGCTTCAGGGGGCTTTATTATAACCACAAATCTGGTCATCACACCAAACCAAACGCGGGGCGAATGTCCCGAATCCCTGTCAGTGGACTCTGCAAAATGCAAAACAGATGTTAATTGTCCCACAGGAAAAATTCTACCGCTTGGGAATGGTCCAATGACTGGAAAATGCGATCAAGTCACAAAAATTTGCAAAGTTTTCGCCTGGTGCCCTGTTGAGAATAGCAAGAAACCCCTTAAGGGCGAGCAAGCCCTTTTGCTCCCCACTAAAGATTTTACTGTCCTTGTCAAAAACTCTGTCGAATTTCCAGCATTTGGAGACCACTATAAACGACGCAACATTATGGACTCTGCGACTCCAGAATATCTTCAAAACTGCGTATATGATCCAAAGAACAATCCTTATTGTCCTACATTTAAAATTGTGGACATTGTGACTGGATCTGGCTACAAATATGAAGATGTTGCAAAAATTGGTGGCGTGTTTGCCCTACGCATTCAATGGTTTTGTTCCTTTGACTTTGGAGCCAGTATCAACTCCTGTCGACCCCGCTACAGCTTTTCCCGATTAGATAATCCCAAAGCATGGGTGGCACCCGGATATAATTTCCGCTCTGCTGTATTTCACGAGGAAAACAGAAGAACGTTGACCAGAGCCTTTGGTCTTAAAATTGTCATTGACGTGGAAGGGGAAGGAAGAAAATTTGACTCTATTAGACTCATCCTTGCCATTGGAGCTGGAATGGGACTTTTTGCAATAGTAATAATAATTGAGTGATTTATTTTTTATACTTTTAATTTGAATTTGAATTTTAAAAGATTATTATTGTTTATTGCAATGAATGAAGGCTTCTTCAATCTGTGATTTCCTCCTCAAACAATTTGTGCAATTGAAGCGACGATTTGGTTGGACGTGGCTCCAAGTTTATACCGAAGACATGAAATATGACCTCAGTCATATGAACTCCGGTTCGGCACAAAAATGCTCATCAAAAAACCATGAATTGGATGAAATTAAAACCCTCCAGTAAATTATGTTTGTAAATTATCTTTTAATAAATAAATCTAGTCATTTTCTCTATGTTGTATGTACAATTAATCATTTGCATGAATTTATGGTTATTAAACGGAATGATAATATGAAGGGAGCAACTAAAATACAAAATATATAAGTACTTAAGATCAAATGGCACTAAGAGAGCATTATTGGCATATTCGCTAAATATTTGCCAGGCACATTCTTTAAAAAATATAGTAGTACTTTTATTCTGTGAATTATTCACAGTGAATATATATAGCTATTTTAATAACTATGTACAGCACCTTCTATCAGGCTACATTTAAAAATATATTTTGCAGTATTTGTCTATTTGCTATTATGATAACTTGAGCAGTTTGATTAATTTATTTGTCTTCAATAATTGCGTACTGTACATAATAACTGCTTTATCTGCCAATTTACGCTTTCTCCCTCTTTAGCTTTAATTGGCTAATGTAAATTAACATTTGGTATGAATAAATATGCATTATGTGACCAAAGAAAAGATGTGGACGTGTGTATTATGTGTTGAGAAAGTAGGTTGACTGGTGATTATCGATTTCCTCGTTTGTGTATTTACTTTCTCCAGCCTGCAGTTCCTAAATCGCATATATGTTAGACTGACACGAAAACATTCACTGCACCACTTTCCTCAATTTTAATAGTAAAAATCCACACCTACAAAAAAAAATGGCGTCCCCCGGCGCTCTCGCAGCATCGCTGAAGCATCATTGCTGGAACCCTCGAAAATCCGATTTCTTTCCCTCTTTCGATGCCGAAATTGAACTGGATCGAAGTTTCATTCGGCCCTTTAAACCAATCACTGGAAAATTAAAACTGTCAACTTCAATGGTCATTCGATTTCACGGAGGGATCCGCATTCAGCTTGATGCCAACGTGAAGCTCCGATTCCCTACCAAAGTGGATAATAGGTAAAGTAACGTATCCCAAATTTACAATTATTGTAATCTTTAAAAGCAACAACTTCCTCATAAAATGCAAGTAATAAATAAAAACAGGAGTACAATGAACTGGGCTGTTGAAAGCATACTCCAAGATGCGGCAGAAGCGGACGGAGGATCTTACATCGTTTCACCCGTCATGGAACAGGTAACTATGTATGTTTTATTATGTTTCTCCAAGTTTTAACGTTGTTTTGTATGTATAAAGTTAATGGGCCCTGAAGAAGAAGATGGCGGCGGAAAGTGCATAATGGAGCCTGGGGATTACGTATTGCCTTTTACACTGCATATGACAGGGGAGCCCTTGCCGGCGCCATTTAGATCTCAGCTTGGGACACTTCAGTTTATTGTCGCTGCTTACATGGGTATTTATGAAATATGAATAAACTCATAGGATTTATATAGGACGTACTTAATATTATACATAGGCTCCCAATATTGCTACGTACAAATTGCAGAACAACTTGTCAACTTTGGAGGATTTCTTGATCTTACTCGACTTCCAAAAGCGTTGGAAAAGATTGAAGTCACAAGTCATCTCCACGAAAGCATTTTTAGCTGCAAACCACTCGCAACTTTCACCCTAACCGCAGAGAAAACAGGTAGTGAGAGAATGGCGAAGAAAAAGTTTTCAAGTAGCTTGTTTTGCTATGCCATCTCAATTTGCCCCCATTTGTATTTTTGTAACCCCCACTCAAGGGGTGGGGCTGCAAGTTCCAAACAAAATGGGGGACAACTTCAAGACTTAAACTATCTGTATATAGCTTAAACCGCTTTTGAAAATCAAGAATGCCCAGAAATACGCTACTTGATAAAGTATTCTAAAAATAATACTAATAAATACAAAAGGCGATTTATTATAAATGGATCACTTTTGCGTCCTTATAACTCCGTCCCATTCAATATTTTGGTAA
>JAQIXN010001383.1:0-18980 GCA_034698145.1 Proisotoma minuta
CTCAAACACCCACCCCCTTAATTTTCAACTTGTCTCACCTGATTGACTAAAACAGCAAAGAATTTAGAGTAATTTGGAATTTGTTTTTAGCTTGGAGTTGTGTGGTGCTGAAAGTGTGTTTGTGTAATGGCAACTCCAACAATTTCACACTTTCCACAAGCAGAGGCTGGCTGCTGTACTCGACGTGCGAGGGGCAGATTGGCCAACTTCTTCGTCCACGCCCCAAGCCCCGCACCCATCCCGTCCTCGGCAGGGACGGGGTGACGACGTCATGTCCTCCTCCCCACGTCCACCCTGGATGCTCACCCAATCCTTGCACCCAACAAAGCCCCATTGTTTGTATTCACATGAAATCCAAGGCATAATGCATAAAAAGGTTTTTGCAAATTAAAAACTTTAAAACTTTGGTAATTTAATTTTTAAGGATTCTGGATTCGGTTTCGGTTATATTTCCAGCATTTAGCAAAGTAATTGGGAGGATGTATGTTATTTTAGCATATGGACAATTAAATCCGAGATGAGTATGATTATGGCAACATGCATCAATTGAATGTTTGGGCTTTACTTTGAAATGAATTTAGATGGATTTGCTAACTGACGTGGACCAATCAATGAAGCCTAGCAACAATCTTTCCCTGGAATTATTGATTGGGTATAATAATAGACATGGAATAAGGACGAGTTCACCGGTCGGAAATTAACATGGAATGAAAATTTGGGAGGAAGCACAGCCACCAAATAATTGTATGCATTGGTGTTCATAAAACTTATTATTGTTTGGCAGGATTGAATTGTTTGCAATTATATAAATTCATGGAATTGCAAGGCCACATTGTTCGTCTACTTTCTGGGGGTTGAATTGAGGTTAAACGACTAACATACGCGGATGAAATGAACACATTTTCAACCATTTAATTTGTTCAATAATTTACTTTTGACACTCTTCAAAACTCAGACCAATGAAATGTTTATGATTAATTGTTCTGGAAGCATGAAGGACAATTTACTGTATTTAAGGAAGGTCAAAATTCCAGTATAGCTTTAGGATAAAACTAAAAATCTTGATGCAAAATCAAAAGAATGGCTTTTCTTTACTTTACTTTCCACTTTATTTTGCACATTATGTATTTTCTAAATAAATGAGATTAGATGTTTAGTATTTTAAAATGATTAGTTATAAGAACATAATAATACAGAGTATTGAAGAAGAGGTGTAATTAGCCAAATGCATTTTAGCAGTAAGCTTTTATGCATTCTGATTGATTAGAATTTTAATGACTTAATCTCAGTAACCCACTTTGGTAATCAAACGCGAATACTTCTAGCTAATTAATTAATTAAATTAGCTCACTAACAATACTTTTAAACATACACTCTGAGGTTTTCAATTATCCTACTAAAGCACACATCATCATCAATTGCACATTTTTTCAAATACATTTAAACGAGACAAACAATTAGTATAATTTTATTAACAAAGTGAGTACATGTAAAAAAAAAAGTCAATGTTATTTCTTAATCTAAAAGTAAAACATTTTATATAATAAGTAAAATTACTATTAACCTAACATTGCACCATTTGAATTCCAATTTTTAAAATAAAACTATTTTAATATTTACATAAAAATATTACATTTTACAAGATTCGTGTAATAGATAAACGATTAAACGGAAAAAACATGAACTGTGTTCATATGAAAAATATATTGTGATGTTTTCCACAATTATTATTTTAAGGCAACCCATTTATAACCCCGTAGTAATTATAGTATACATGTAATTATGTCAATTTTAGTCAATCATATTATTCAATACAAATTAATTAATTGAAAAAGCATCAAATGTCTAATTAGTAAACACTAGCTCTTACACAATTTTCAATATGTTAAAAAGAGAATAATATATTGACATGAAGATTCATTTGTTCAATTTGGATTCACATGATAAAAGAACAGAACAGAAATAATCTCAACATTAAACTCTCATTAGTGCCTACGCTTGGAATGAAAATACGAAAAAATACCTAGAGAATTAGGGAGACTAAAAGTAAATCAACAATGGATCATTTATAATACATTTCTAGGAAAAAGAGACAGAAAAGTAATGTAAATGAGTGGAGCCCACCCTGCTCGGGATTAATGAGAGAAAGATATCATCAAAAAGAGAGGTTAATTAATTCTAAATGTATTTGCCAAGTCAAACTCAGTTTCTACTAAATATATGTACAATAGCTAGTAAATATCTGACGTCAATGTACATATCTAAAAATCCTGCATATCTACAAAAAGTACTCGCGAGTTAAAGGTTAAATACGAGGGAGTTCTTTTGGTTACATTTGAATGTCAAATTTAAGGCTGTTACTTGGTACACGTAAAATTATTATTATTATAGTTTGGATGGATAATTAGCCAAAAAGTTTTTCAAAGCAGCAGTGGCAGTAAGGTTTATCGTTTTGCTCTTTAAAAGTCCCTTTGTTTAGCTGTTTAAGGCAGAAAGAGCATACAAAGTGCTCGGGATGAAATTTCCGGAACATGGCCGTGATGCAACGTCCTGCAAATTATTGTTATTTAAAAAAACTTTTAATACTTGTCAAAGTGATAATAATTTACCAGAAATAGGTTTGTGGCATCCTGCACAAAGCGTCCCTCGTTTTGCATGGTAATGAGTTTCGCAATATGGTTGTCCCTCGTGGTCAAAAAACGAGCCCCCTTGGAATGGTTGCCGACAATCCTGTAATATTTTGAAACATGTTATTATTGCAACGGATGTGCTACATTCGACTAATTGTCATCAGCATCATTACATCACTCTAGCCAAATGTTATTAGCGTAAACGTTGTTTCTTAGTGTAAATAAGAATTTTTGGCATTTCGCCACAATTTGGCAATTAAGCCAATTACAATGAGATTGGAACTAAAATTACAAAATAACTACATTCGAAACGTTGTTTTTTGGACACCCAATAAGACATTTATGTCGAATAAATTCCAAATTACAAACACTTAACTCGTATTCCTGATCACTTTTGGCAGATTTATGAGAAAGCAAATCTCTACATACTTGTACTTTCTATTTTCTTTGTGCTTCAAAATCCAAAACAACTTGACTAAGAAAACCGACTCAAACAAATCCAAACAGATTATCGTGACACTATTTCCATTCTAATCAGTTTACGAACGTCATTTCCATCATCCATGTTACTATGTTGCATTTTATGGACACGAGGTGAAAGTCAAAAGTATGAAAGGATAATTACCCTCAATAAGCATTACAATTAGGTTTACACACATTCACATGTGGCCAATTTGTATTCACAAGTAAATAAAGGCTGTCAAACTCTTTGAAAATAGTTCATATGGTAAGCAAAAGTGTTTTAGTAGGGAAAGACGAAACGGCGAGTAATAAAGATCTTATGACAGAACACCCCATTAACAGTCTTGAGAGAAACGATATTTCACAACAATCTGCAGACAAAGCTACCGAATTATGGTAGCGAAGAAAAAGCCGCATCCAGCTTATTTCGGTTACGGAAGAAAGATAAAAATATGTCATCAACTCAACTTTGGTTAACTCTTAAACCTTGTTCATGTTAAGCAAAGGAAACTATTTTTAACTCATCCCACGTACGCAAAAGCCCCTTTCATATTCGGATGTTGCAAATTGCAAACCATCTTTCTCTGCTAGCACTTGAAACAATAAATAAATCTCCAAACACAATTCACCACCAAGCCAAAAAAGATACAATTAGTCAGCCTTGACCTCCAATTTAAATAGACTCTTACACAATCTTTTCATCAACACACGCAAATCCAAAACGATATGTATACTCAATAATTATAAATTATATAAAACTACCCGAAAAGTACCGAGTATAATACTGAGATTGCATTTTTTTCAGAACACTGATCACTGACTGACTGACACTGACCTACGTCAACGCATTATGTAACGCATTTGAGGGAAATACAACGCAACGGGAAACGGTCCCATTTATTAGCGTTGGCCTTATTTCCTTTTTTGTTTTTTTTTTGTTTTTGTTTTTGTTTTTATTTTTTTTTGTTTTTTTTTTGTGTTTTTGGGCTTTTTTGCCTTTATTTCTCTTCATCACATACAATTGATAATATCAGTGCGAGCCTTTCTGCCATATGCCATCAAAAAATACATGGTTTTATAGGAAGTTTTTTTAAATGCCTCGAGTTTTCGTGAAAATGTTATGGCCAGCTTTCAACTGCTTGCAACTCCTAATGCACCAGAGGATTTTAGTCGGATCCAAATAATTGGATAAATGTTAGAGAAAGCAAAAGGGAAAGAAAGGAAAGATTTTTTGTAAAGTTTCAATATAGAAAATTCATCATTTGCATATTGTCATCATCAATTTAATGTGTTGCATATATAACATTTTGTGGATGTCAATGACATCATGTCATTCATCACCGAGTTGTCGTCATCTCTTGAGCTGTAATGGGAGAGGAAGTGTTTGGGGAGAGAGAAGCAGGTGAAAGGAATTGAAAGCAGATCAGAAAGAGAAAGTTTGTCGCTATCTCTTAATATTGTTACGCCTAGTAATAGATAATTTTTTGAGAACAGTGATCTAATTTATGTCCATCCTTTAAACAATTTAAGTGACAGAGAATACAAAAAGAGGAGACATTTAGGCATCCTCCTCTTCTTCCTCCTCCTCGTCACCATCATCTTCAACTCCCAAGCACTTTGCACAAACAGGCTTCCCTTCCACAGTGTAAAATGAGGTCCCCGCAAATGAACTTTTACAATCCTTTAGTGACCACAATTTATAACCATTAGCGTTACCATTTAAATACCCAAACATAGATATTTTTTAGCATTCACAAATAAATATATAGACTTTGCATTTCCCCCAAAAAGGCTATTTTATATGATAAGTTTCTTACCCGACAGACAAAGCACTCTGGGTGCCACTGAGCGTTCAACGCTGTGATGTAGTTGTCTGTGATGGGCTTTGCGCATCCACCGCATTTAGGCGCAAACAAGGCCAAGTAATCCGTCCGACAATAAGGCTTCCCATCCTTCTCATGGAATCCCTCCTGTCCAAATTGTTTCCCACAATGGGCGCAGAAAAAGTGCTCCGGATGCCAAGAAGTATCCAAAGCAGTCACGCATTTCTGAAACACAATTAATGTTTTATTATTGGGCTGCTTTCTTTTCCCCTCCCAAACAACGTACATCCAAAATAGGTCCATTGCAATAGGCACAGCGTGGTGAATAAAGTTGATGGTAGTCATCTTCACAGTAAGGTTGACCTTCCCTCTCGTAAAAGTTCTTGGAGCCCAATTCTGATCGACAATGGGCACAACAAAAGTGTTCTGGATGCCAGGTCTTACCAAGTGCGGTCACCACCTTTGACCCCAAATATTAACATGATGATGCACTTTTATTATCCGCTTCCCCCTTTCTTTACCTGACCAACAATGGGCTTGTTGCATGCAGCACAAACTCCCTTCTGAGTGGCACTAACTCCTTGTTTATCCATGCTTGCTTGGAGATTACCAAGCATAGAATCCAACTGCTGAGCTTTCTTTGGTTGCTGCACCAAGCTGCTCTCTTCTCGATCTCTGATCTGCAAATGTCCAACAGATAAAATTAATATCCACTTTCAACAACTGCAAAAGAGGAAAACACCTCCTTCTCTACTTCATCCCAATCTACAACTGCTGCTATTCATACAGAAAAAAATTTACCAACAAAATCAAGCAGCTCTTAAAGTTTTAATCTGTGCAACTCTTGCCAGCTAAAACATGAGAACATGACATAATCTGTCTACACTGGATCTACTACTCTACTACCAGATTATCGTAATATCTGTCGTCGAATGGTCTATATAACCCTTGTTTATCTTGTACTACCTACTCTTTAAGCTGCCGAAGGTAATGAATGATCAACTTGATAAACATCAACTTCTAATCAAATTATAATCCTAAACAAATAAATCAGCTTGTTTCTGTCAAAATGACGAAGAAAGTCTTTAAATACAAGTGTATTGTTATTTTAATATTATTGCAGAAAACTAAAGTGGGGGCTAAAGTAAATTGAAAGCTTGCTGATGCCGAGAGTGACAAGCTGTCAAGAAGAAAGGGGTAAATAAATATTCTTTTGCTACTTTCTCCACTACCAGAGCGTGAATGCTTTCCCTGTTCTACTTGCTACCTTTGGGGGAGTTGGAAATAAGAATGAACCTTTGGGTGACCGCAGTCAGTTTTGGAGACCGTAGTTGCCCTGAGAGGGAAGTGGAGTGAATGGGAAATGCAACAGGGAGACGCTTGAACAGAAGCCTCAACCCACACACCTTCCGACCAGAGTAAAAATCGGATCGGAAAAAGAGAAATGATTATTCCTAGCAATTCATATGAGACGAGATACATCTCCCACCCACCCCATTATCATCAACTCATCTTCAACCAAGCAACCCAATTTTTGCACACGAACCTCAGCCACAACTCCTAACTATTTAAGTCTCGTACGTACTAAAACTAACTGACTGGCAACTTAAAATAAAACTGCCCCACTTTCAAAAACAACACGTTTCCTTCCTCTTCTCTTCTTAGATACGGACAAAAACCCTCCAGCAGCCTCTTCCCAACACCTCTTCTTACAATCTGCAACTTTGCCGTGATACTTTATAATGTATGCTGACCTTGATTGGACTGGATGCCCAAATTTGACATCCTTTGGCAAAAATTACGATATGCTGTCAGCAACGTGCTTGCATTTCCTTGGCAAACTTTTCATAATGCAGACTATTGCAGACATCCCTAAAGTCAATAATGTTATTGGCCAAGAGGATTTGAATTTTGTTGTTGATTTAAAATCGTTAATAATCAATCAGTAAGTCTAGAGTTTCATGATGATGTAAAAAGCATAGTTAACAGCCAATAATTCCTACTTTTACCATTTTATTGGGTCATTTTAACCCACAAACTGCAAATAGTGCAAATGAGTTTTCATTAAATGCAATAAAAGCAATCGTCTATTTCTGGATATCTTGTGCATCATGATAACCACAAAAAAATAAACTCTAAAACCAGATTGTTTCAATTAAAAGTTATTTTAAATAGCTACGTACATAAAAGAATTAGTTCTATTTTGGATGGCTTTTTATTATTGTTATCCACCTTCTTTGCAATTTGCAATCATGTAAACTTGGCTAACTCTCAAAGGAAAATTAAGTAACGCATGGAAATAAACGCAACGAGAAATTCAAGATATTTTATCGGCACACACACGCAAAAAAACAAGTTGACGGAAACGTACTCGTGGTACAAAGATTCATTGAGATATCATAATGTACGACATGTTGATTTAAGGGTGAAAAAAGGAGACAACTTCGTAAGCTATTTCTTATTTGTATAAACTATGAATTTCATATTCCATAGTCTCTGAACTACACTAAATCAAAATGGCTAAATTTAATTAGCCATTTAATAACCTCAAATGTTTCCAGTTAAAATAAAAAGCCTTTTTTCAACAGATGCAAAGCGTGTTGATCTTGATATATGCTTAAATTTTAAATAACCAATTATAGATCTGTTTGAGCAATGTGATCGTTCTATATTGCATTGGGCAAAGTGCCATAATCATAAGATCGTTCAAACCGTGACAACTTTTGGCAAGCGAGTTGGTTATTCGTGATGTTATAAAAATCAATTTGAAGTTAAAAGCGAACGCTATCAATCAAAAGTTTTTTATATGAGCATTTAATTTAAACTCTTTCACAACTAAATTTGAAAGTAGGGTGAAACATTTTATGTTCTGTTGTTACTCTTGTACCTTGCTTATTTTTCCCTGGCCGACTTCCGGGCATATAAGTTATGATACTTTAAATATTTCACTTTGGGTTTCACACACTGCAAACAAAACTTGCTCAAAATTTGCCACACAAGAAGTTGGTGAATAAACTTCCAGAAAACAACTAACAGCCTTCACCCAAAATCATTCTACTTTTACTAACAAATTCATTTTATGAAAATGATCATGTTATATGTCCATGGTCATTGATTTCCTTAATCTTATCCTTCCCGTGACCTTTTTAGCAAAGAACTCTATTTTCATGCAACTACGCCCACATTTGTCCAAATGGATTAAGAGAAAGGTAGTAAGTAGCATTTCGGAATGACATTAGCAAATTACAATTTAATGCGAAACTACATCAATATGGATGTGGTATTTGCATGTACAAAATCTTTTTGCACATTCACGGGCCATTAGCGTCCAAGCCCGAATGTATAATAATGATAAATCACCATCTCGAAGAAGAAATATAAACATAAACAGGAATGATAATGCTCAATCAAAGTCAAGATTTATGTAGCAAATATCAATTACCAATTTCCAGCCATCCTCTAACTAACAATGATTTGGGGTTAAATGTTCTGTAAAGTCACGTCACGTAATATCTCACAATAAAAACATCCACACCCTCCTCCTTTAATAAGCTAAATTACCACATTTACCACTAAGGAAAACCCAATTGTTTATAACTGTATATATGTATGACCTTAGATTTTCAAAAACGTTACCGTGTGTTCCATAATAACTTTCTGCTATTGTATCAATCAATTGTATTTTGCAAGGTTAGACTGAGACGTTTAACAAAAACTAATTAATATATTTGTTATCCACTCAACTTGAGACCGGAGAAAGTTTACACTGAACTCAAAAAAAGAAATGTGACAATTGAATGATAATTTATAAGCCTATAATTTCTCAAGGAGAGAGAGTGTAATGCACAAGTCTGTATTGAAATTGAAACTAATCCTGGATTAGCAATATTTTCCACAACGTCATTTCTTTTTAGATGGATTGAATTATGAATATTATGATGATGAGATGTTGCAAAACTTATCAAATGTTGACATCTGATATCACTGATGAAATCAAATACCCTGTCAACTCCTATAATCACTCAGCAATTCAAACACTGCTCAAATCATCAATTTTCATCATAAGTATAACTAAGCATAATAGACAAAACAATTTGAGTATTATGTCTATAAGTATTATACTTCTTTTGAGCTAGCAAATTGCAAAGTAAAATTATATAAAATGGAGGTGTTAGACATTCAACTGTGATAAACTCAATTATGTTAATTTTAATTCCATTTGCACCTCGTACGGATTGTAAATAATAGCCAAAAGAAATCTACTGGATTTTTCGCCCCTACGCATACTAATTTCAATTTTGTATTCAATCTATTGTTAAGAGATTTATATTTTACTGCGTGCAATTATGTTTAAATAAATTGGCTAACCTTAGCATCACTTAAAGAGGCCATGAGGTCATCTAGTTCCCGAGTGGCTGGTGAAGCAGCAGGTCCCAAAAATGTTCGATGGATTTTCCTTTCCACAGTAATCCTTGTTTTTCCATCTGCTTCGTCTCTGTCAATCATAAAAGTAATTTCATAAATAGAAATGTGTCATCATTCATTTGATCGCACTTGACGAAATTGTTCAGAAATTGGCAATAATAATTATTTAAATATTTCATTCAAGGCTGACTAAAGTAAAGAAACAACTGATTAAGCTTTATGTTTAATGTTTGTCAAATAGAAAACAAAAAGTTATATAGCATCATCGCCATCCCAAGTAAATTTCCAAGTACAAAGTACTAATAATGTACATGCATAATTCTTTAGCCATAAAGATTATTCCAAGACAAACAGTTAGCTCAGCTAAAAGGACAAATTATCAATGTTTTATAAGCCATTAAGGTTTCTTCTTTCCATAAATAAATAACTATTAAAAAATGTACTGTTGTTGATAAAAGAGTACTTAATTAATTTTGACTAATGTTCTCAAGCTTTTGCAAATCACCCGAACAATTTCTGCCAACGTAATTTTTATTTGATGTTTGTACCCATTAGCCAAATCATCCAGAAAGCCTTCCGTTGCATGGCGTTCATGATGACTGCCCATTGATGTTCGTGAGCCTGGTCGATTTCCATTGTACACAAGCTCTAAAACAAACAATAAAATTAGCCTTTACTTTACAAGAAACGGAAAAAAATATTCATCTATGTAAAGAATTGAAATTGAGAAATGTTACACAAGTAACCATCTGACAAGATGTACAATTTTGTATTGACATTAAATCTAATTAATTAACAAATTCAGAATGCATATATTATTACAAAAGTATTTTAAAGTATTCATGTTGTATGGGAGCCCACCTCTTGAAACGGATACCGGCGAATTTTGACTATATTTGGAAGTGGTGCTGAGGTCTTGAAGAAGCGAGTCTAATTCACTCATATTCCCAGTATTTCTAATCAGTGGACTATTGGATCTGTATAATGTCTTTGTGCTTGTTGTCTCTCTTAAGGCATCACGGTTGGGTCCAACGGCCTAAAACATAAAACACATTCTCAATAACAGCTCAAATTAATAATAGCTTTAACAGTAACCTTTTATGCTATTCAAATACATCAATTTCAAGTGCACTTTGTTATAAACAAACTCAAAACACTATCCACTTTGTATTTATTTAAATTGCAGAAAAATTTAAATAATCATATAAAACGTGAAGCTTGGCAACTCAAGTCGAACATTTCAAAAAAAGTTGTGTCTTTACTGATTTTAAATGCAGACTATCGCTAATTCCAGAACACAAACTCATAATCTTACTACGTTCCTCCAGGATGCAGTTGCCTCACTTCAACCCTATTTTGGGCTAACGAGTTTTTCGGGGTATGAAAGTATGTAGATGAAGAACATAAAAAAGGAAGTTAAAAGTTAGGGTTCTTCTCATCAATGACAGCTTTCTCGATTGGGGGCTAAATAAATGTGTAGCCGAATGAAAGTCTTTTGTACACTTTTATCGTTATTCTGTGGATACCGAACTGATGGTTTATTTAAATCCGAGTGAGCACATGAAAAAGATGTATTTGAAATAATTTACGTGCTCCACCGGAACTTACACTTCTCTCCACATTGTAGTCAAATGTCTCCGTTTGCTTAGCAAGGGAAGATGTGCCATTGTTATAGGTCGAAGAATAGCCACTGGAACGACTTAGAGTTCCAGGAGGTGAAGACACAGTGGTTTGCAAGTCGGCCAAAAGAGCATCTATCAAAAAAACAAACAAACAATATATAATAAATATTAATTTCAATCCTTCACGCATCTTTATGCTTATTTTTTGTCATTTATATAGGGTGGGAGAGAAGAAGACTGTAAATTAATTAATTAGCATCATTTCATTCAATAAGAAATCCCTTTAACAGATTGTCTGGGAGAGATGACCCTGACCACGACCACACTCCTAAGAGAGCTTGGACTTTGGAAGCTTATAAGGAACAGAGTAAATGTGGAGGTCTTGAGACGAGATTTCTTTATCGTTGGGTGGACCGTAGTTCCAACCCACGCAAAACAAATCCTCAAAGTCAACTAGGATTTTACAACCCATTTCAATTTTTTACAAGTAACATACAAATACATGACGATTGATTCTAATCCACGCTCCATGTCTCACTTGCTCATTCTCCCACTGACATACTTCTCCATTGTGCTATTGATAGTGCGAATTTGTAAGAGAGCAAGCTAATTATTTTACTATTATAAAAAACAAGGCATGTGCATACTTTTATTCATTAAGAATGATATTGTTATTAAAATTATTATGGAAATGTTGGAGACATGTTTATGAAAAGGAAAATGCTACAGCATACATTGTTTGGACACCATTTTAAATGAAATTTTAATTGTTACCTGCAGAAGGCATCTTTGGAAAAATTGAAAAATCACAGAATTAAAAAAACTGACTTATTGATTAAATCACTTTAGACTAATGAGATTTTCTGCATGCCATGCATATATAATTAACACTTTCACAACCAATTAGTTGAATGTAATTATTATAGTAAGAAGCCAATTTTCACACCCTGGTCACACTTTACAAGTGATACTTAACAATGGGCTCTCAACAATGATCTTCACTCCACACCACTAATCCAAAAACTGAGAGAATGTGAGCAGAGAGTGTCCATAGCCTGAAGGACCAACAGAACTACAGACCAAATACGGAAAAAGGATAAGGAGTGCGTAAGAGAAAATTGTAACTCTTTATATTAATAAAATATCTACACAAGATCCTATTTTACGAAAGGACATCTCGGTGTTATATAAATGGACGCATACCACTCAATGGATATTATGCAAATCCCTAATGATACAATTATTAGCTTCTCATTAACGTGATATAATACATCAGCCCGGTAGCATTACTTTGATAGCAATTAGCTGGGAGAGAATGGATGCCCATAAGGACGGCTTCTCCTTGACATTTTTCTCTAAAATCACCCACACGTCGTCCAGAATAGAGCATCAGAGATCAAAAGCTAACCCCGAATTCCTGTGATGAAGTTACAGGTGACAAAAAAGCAGAAATTATCATCGCCCACCTTGAAAAGATGCTGTAACATTAAAAAATACTGGGTCTTCAGTTCACAAGGTCTACATACCATAAATGAACCATCAAATGTACCTTCATATTAACTCCCTTTTTATCAACATTGTTGAGAACATTATTTCTCACTCCTTATTTACAACCGGTAACAAATCTCTGTAGTTTGTCATTACAATAGTTGTTATTATTATGAACAAATGAGCTAATCATTCAATTATGTGCACAAATAAAAAACAGTATGCAACCCCTCATTCAAACTATTCAAAGTCAAACCAGTTGGCTGTGCTTTGTATGTAACAGGAAAGTGAAATTAACAACTACTACAAACCCAATTATTATACAACATAATAATATATATAAATGTTTTTTAAAATAAATTAAAATGAAACCTTACTCAAATATCCATCAAACTCGTGATCATGTTTCCTCTGTCGACTTCCAGGTCTGCTGCCTGTTGGACTTGGACTAGCAATCATTGGACTTTGCTGCCTTAAATTAGAACCATACGAGATTCCACTTTCACCCCCTTTCTCTTCTAATTGGATTGGAATAAGTGTCACGGATCCCTCAGCCGTCATATTTATTCCTTACTTTTCTTTCTCAAAAGTATTCAATGAGGATTCAAACTTTCTCTCATCCAATGCAATGCTTTGTCTCACACTTTTAATTAGTGACTATGGTTTTTTGGGCTATGATTACTAATACAATTGTTGCACTTTATTCAAGTGTCTTTATGTCGGTGAAATCCGAATACCCGGATGTCGGTTATTTATTTTGGACGCGCACCAATCACCAAATTTAAGATATCTACATATATCCTCGTTAGTAACTCAGCTGAGATGGACGCAATTCATGCAAATCCGATAAACACGGAGAGTGGAAATCGAGATGTTCATTGAGAAAAAAGTGTAAAAGTAGAGCGTGGGGTGGGCACAGAAAGAAAATGTAATGTAATGTAACGTAGCCCAAAAGTATTCTTGATGAGTAAACAATATATGCCAATTCACGAACAAATTTGCCCCGGATTTCTTTACTCTGTTCCAAATGTAGCACGCAAACTTTTAGTTGATCTGTTATTGATAAGCTACTGATGTGACTTGGCTGACTCCATATGCCTTTTTTCACAATGTATACATTTGATAGGGGAAACTGACGTTGACACTGGGCCAATGCCAAACAAATGTACAAAACGGTCCAGATTTTAACCAAAGCGTTACTAGTGTTAGATGCACAACCACAGCAAATGAAGGTAACTTTTCTTCAACCCGAATAAATTAACGCACTTCACACACTCGATATGAATCGCCGGGACATTTGCTAATCTTCATGTGTTTGATAAGTGAAATATAGATTAGATTATATAGCCAAAGTCAAATGGTGTAGAAACCCCTTCCTTTGCACATACATGGACTCATGTTCAACAAGAGAGATCAAGGATTATTAATTTCAAACATTGTGATAACTTTATTTAGAATTCCATTCTAACAATAACATTATAACTACATCCAAAGTTAAATATGCTAATTTTAACACCACTCAATTCATCAATTGATCCTATATGACAATGGTATAATTTCATAATTCATGAAACAAGTAATTGAAAACGCCAATCATATGCAAATATTGATGATATCCAATCCAATGTAATTGACACCACATCAAGATAAGGGATTACATAATTAATTCAAGAAGTTGGTGATCAACAGATTTGCTTGTCATGAATGCTTGCGAACATAGTTAACGTTCAAAACAAATTTGTTGACTAAAGGAGAGCAATGCTGCTTTCTTCCATCCTGGATGGAGGTTAAGTGAGATCGATGTTGCCAATAATGACCAATACTCTCTGGTATTTGGAATGTGGGACATTAATAAAGAACAAAGCAATAACTGTCATTTTGAATTAGATTGGTAAATAGACCATGAGAATAATGTTGTGTATATTAAAAATAAATGTTAAACACACAACAATAACAATATCGTTAATAACAGCTCAATCTCCGTAGCATGTTATAAACATGTAATTAACTTTTTGTTGCAAGGAACCTCAGCTATAAATTGGCTATAACAAAACTCATCACCAATTAAGCGAAAAAGAGGAAATCTATTTATAATTTTCCTGACTCATTACGACTGACTCTGACTGAGCCAGAGTTGAGTTATTCTTTTGAAGGCATAAATGTCAATTAGGTAAGGAGACGCATAAATAAAGGATGATGGAGCCTCTTTGGATATTAACCTGAAATTGTAGACTTTTGGAATGCCAAAGAAATCTATTAATAATTAATTCAATAGCAAAAGCCTTCATAATTTACAATTATCCAAGAAAAGCTTCCCTCTCGAGTAAACTTCTGAGCTGGAAAATTTTTGGAGTGAGAAAGATGAGAAAGATAAACGGTATTTAGCCAACTAAGCGACGGACCAATTTATTTCTGCATTTTAATACTTGAAACTCCACATCTGTTTCGTCACGCTGTTGGCATTTACTTTACAAACTTACTTTTGCAATGCAAACAATGTGGCTCCATTTATGCATTGTTGCTTGCTGAGCAGGAATGCATTTAATCACCATTCTTTAATCGGAAACATGAAAACACTTGAGCATAACCTTTACAAAATTTTGTTCTAAAGTTGTCAATTTGTTCTTATACAACTGCAACCTTTCAGTTTCATTCTAATTTGAAACAAATGAGCAGATTTTACAATTGTGCACCGTTAAAAAATTTAATCCTTTACATTCCTAAAGGAACCATCCGAATTACAATATCCATAAATCAAAAGAGAAGAATTCAATATAATTTATGGCATGGGCGAGTCAGTTCTAATAAAATTTAGATGGTAAACAGACATTAGCCAGAAAAGTGAATGCAATCTAAAAGTTCACAGTTTAAGATAAAAGAATGAATAATTCCAGAGAGCAAACGGGAAACTATTTCATTTTTTTCCAATTTCTCTTCCCTATTTTTAACTTTACACTTTCAACATCATTCAGGATTAGGCTGACTTTATTTCTTATTTTTAAATTTCTGTGCATTGGAACATGCAGTTAGTAAACTGGAGGAAACAAGTGAAACAACTAAATTACTACTTCACTCTCATTGTTTTGACGTTTTTGTAATATAACAAATGGCGAAATAAAAAAAATATTGAAAGCAGACTTCTATTAAAAAGAGATTGTATATTAAGAGAAATATTTATATTCATCAGTAAACTGTGTCATATTAACATCGTAAAAATCCGCATTTAGGATTTGAAACAGATAATTTTCCTGAAACTGATACTCTTTTGGGTCAGAGGTAAAAAAAAAGTTCTCTGCATTTTTTTTCTCTTTAACTTTTTCAAGCTACAACTCTGAAAACAAAATCAATTCCACGCCAAATGTTAATGCCAACCCAATTATCTCTCGACATGAAATGAGACAAGATGACAACTTGGGACTTAACATTTTAGCAGCAGTAGCAAGACAAGCACATCTTTTTTCTACACGTAACAAAGCAAAAGCACTACCTTTTGGATTTACACTTATTTGTGTAACTGGCTGAGGACATAACTCATAACACGTGTGAACCTTCTCAGGTTTCATACATGGAGTAAATAAATATATTGAGCAGCAGGATGGAGGCACGGCACACCCACGTTGGCCACTCAGTGTCAGAATATCCATCAGCTTAATGCAATCCAATCACAAGCTGATTACTAAATCTCCATAACAAGAGAAATAAAAAGTAGTAAATCACAATTGAAGAGAAATGAGACCACAGGAGATGAGTCTGTTCTGTTGTAGCTCCTGTCACTTGTCACAAAGCAAATGCAAGTATGAAACGGCCCGGAACACTTACTGACGAGCAGACACATTGCCACTGCTTTTTATTGCTACAATAAAACATAATTACAATAAAGAATATCTCCATCTTCCAATTACATCCTGTGACAATCAGCTCTTATTATCGTCTCTTTTATAATAAAATGCAGTTAGTGTAATCTCAACCATTGGCCATAATTACTTACGATACGATGAACATTTTACTGTTATTAAGATACGAATTTTTAATTCCGGAGTTGGCTACTAGTAGAACAATAAAATCATAATGAACTATATGACTTCAAGTGGGGAAATCATAAAAATAATTGGATTGAACATTCCAAACAGAATTATCTAGGATGGGCAAGAGAGGACGAGAGATGACTTTTTGTCAGCTAAAATGGCATTAATTATCGCTGCTGCCACACAAAACTAATTATAAGGGGATTTGATGCAATTAAACATTGACATGTGGAAATAGTTGAAAATATTTTTCTTACAACCAGGAGATTGCAACTGTTTCCTGGCACATCGATAGGGCTGATACGTCCCTGGCTCCATTTTCCCATACATCGTGCGATCCATGATGACAAAAATATGAGAAAACTTTCACCACCAATCCTTTCGGTTCTATATTATGCTCAAATCTCAAAGTGCCTCTGGTATAATATAATTCCTTAATGTGTAATTTACTTGTTATGGATCAAACACTTTTGCATGCGAATAAATACATAGACCTGTCAACTCTGGTGAAGGGATTTTAATTATATAATCTAATAACACTTTGGCTTTAGCAAATGTAATCAATCTAATTTAGGAAAACAAAAGAATTCAGATTATAATAAAGATTAAGATTTTTTCAATAATCTCTTTCTAGTTTCTCTGATATTTACGCTAAACAGAGCTTAGGGAAAGGAACATGGTTAAGCCTCACATTTCACGTTTTGGTTAATCTACAACAATTTACAGACTAAACTGCACATTTATCTCCGCCAAAACATTTACTTGGTTATTGAGACTAAGTCGTTGGCTATGCACATTTTGTATATCTTTGAGTTCAATTAATGAAAAAGGAACGCGTCTATTCTATAGCTGGCTCTCTACTAAAATAGATGGATCTTTGCCACTAGCAGTCATTTTACTGAATGTGTCTCTCGATTCTGATTCTGCTGGATCTTCAAAGATCACAAACTTTACTCGGAATCAACTACCACAACATGATACTGAGTAGGGAACTATTGTTTTTTCTAAAGAAACACATCTTTCATCTCTTTCCTCTATTTATCTTTGAGTTGGTTTGTGTTCCCATTATTTAAAGGTGGCCTCTCCTTTAAACAATTACAACTTTTGTTTTCTCCCCTATTAAATCCATTTTTTCACTGTTTCACTCAACAACCCGGTTTTGAATGAGAAACGTTTTTAACACATGCATAAAAGTTTCCTTCAAGTACAATAACAATTCTTCTTTCTTTTGTGTACGAGAAAGGGTAAATCTTGTAAAGAGTTTACTCCTCTTTTGGAACAACACAAGTTAAGTTGTGGAATGAATGGAATTATTTTTTGAACAAGGATGGAAAATCCTTTAAAGCTTTCCACTCACTGAATAACTGGAAGTTTTCTGAACGAAGGTCCCCTAAAGTTTAGCAGGCCGTAACGGGACAAGGAAAGGAATGAGAATTTTGGAGCTCTTTACTTCCGCAGAGGCTCAAAAAATGATCAACAACACCAACAAACATTCCTTCCAATCCGATAATATAGAGTTTTGCATGAAAAATGCACGTAAAATGTAATCAACGTTGCTGTCGACATATGAGAACGACAAGTGACAACTTTTTCACGTCAACAACTCCACAACAAGTGCCAACTAATTCAGCTCCCAAAACAAACTCATTCAGATAAATATCATCCCTGATTTTGTTTCTGCCAGCTATTTACTATTTGACTAAAGATTTATTATTTCTCGACAGTCTCATCTTTAGTATCTATATTTCAGTAGCAGCCTAGACGTCTATCAAAAAAGGTGACTAAATCTTGGAAATGGATATCAAATTATTTGATTCAAAAATGCATTTTGTGGATGTTTGAGGAGAAACTTTTTCATGATGCTTCGTGGATTTTACAGGAGAAAGCAGGCGTCTAAAATATTATTGCGAATGGTGGAAACAACAAAGTTAAAAACTTACTTAGATCGTCCATCCTTCAAAATGTCTCAAGGTCAGATAAGGTCACAATTGTCACAATTATTTTTTTAATAGCAGTCTCTTGATTTAGGCCACTTTTGTCACTTTCTGATAAACAAGCTACACTTTGCTACAGGTCCAATTAATGACTTTTTTAATTCTAAATTAAAAATTAACTTTAATAAAGATAATGACTAATAATTACGTCAGTTAGTTAACTGGAAGAGGACCGACTGAGGAAATTGTGGTTTTTACCCCAAACAAAATGCGTCACATAAAATTTCGTCAGCTGGTGAAAGTTGTGTTTGGATGATAAGGTAAAAGTGGTCCACGTGAGAATGAGGCTGGATGTTGACAATGATAACCACAAAAAAACCTTTGGCTTAACAAAAACAAACAATTCCCACAGAAATAAACATCTCGATGAGTGAGGTGAAATGAGCCACAACTTTCACCAAACTTTCTCCCCATGAAATTGCTAAAGGAGTCAAGAGGGTAGCCGGTAAAGGGCTTACGCACAAGGGCTTATATCACAAAGGCTTACGCACAAAGGCTTATATCACAAAGG
>JAQIXN010001384.1:0-18977 GCA_034698145.1 Proisotoma minuta
AAGATCCAAGTTATGTTTTTGTACAGCTGGAAGAAAAATATTGGGACTGCGTTTTGCCAAAGATAAACACGAATAGCCGGATTACTTCGAAAGTGTTTTATTTTTCACCCTCAACATTAAACTTGGTCATAACTTGTGTTCATTGTGACGGAAAAAGGACAGATACAATTCAAATATCATTGTCTACTTTAAAAGAGCTTGATTATTTTTGGTTTAAAACTATGGAGGATTTAAAAGGTGGTTTTGTCACGGGTGCAGTGATTAGACATCCATTATTCACCCCAGAGTTTCTTGAAAGCGTTTGCATTCCGCATTTTGGTTTTTTATCTTGACTCAAGTGCTGTGTGTATCAATTACTCTAAGTCGGAAATATAACTACACTTTAATCATGGAAGAAGAACAAATGAAAGGCAAAATCAAAATTATTGCAGCCGGAGGGAAAACAGGAATGCTAGGTTCTAAAAACTTCAATGAGTTTACTTTTTTAAGAAAGAGTTTTGCAAGAAAACGGATTTTCTCGCATGGTGTGAAATTTCTTTCTTATATTTACGCAGTTGCTGGAAAACGAAAAATTGGCTCAGGAAATTTTGGGACCATATTGACCCCGTTTGATAGTTGGGTTTGGGGCAGTCTTCTTGTTACAATTATTAGCATGGTTGGAATATATACATTTCTTACTAAAATCAAAAACAAAAACAAATTGTTAAACAGTATTGGCAACAAACTGTTCTGGACAATTTCGGTGCTGTTTGACCAAATTGATGGTGCTTTCACTCGGAGTGAGTTTAAACATTTGTGGAAGCTAATTCCTTGGATTGTGCTTTGGTACTTTGCTTCTTTTTTTATCGGGATCTTATACAAAGGATCACTCTTTTCTTGCCTAACAGCCACAACTCCAACTAAACTTCCAAGGGATTTAAAAGAATCACTGCTCTTGAAGATTCCTTTAATTACCACAAATGCAGCCACTGATACCCAAACTTTGCAAATGCTTTCTGTCCTAAAAAATTCAATTTTGCCAGACTTGAGTCATATTTTGAATGAATCGGATGCGTTATTTGGTTTCCTCTACATTGTGGATAATGCGACGGTTTTCCTTCAAGGCGAGGCTGTAGAAATCATGCTCAACATCTCGAAAGGATTAGCAGTCAATTCTTATGTAAACAGTAGCACTAAAATATGCCCAAAACAGTTCGGATTTTTAGACACCCAAAGTGAGTTGGATTCATTGCTAGAGGGTGTTGATCTGTTTCTTCCATCACATGACGTGTTAAAGTCCCATGAACCCACGCCCTTTACATCCCGCGTACCTTGGTTTGGGGAGACAAATTTCATATTCCCGCTTTTTTGTAAGGGGTTGGGGCAACTTGTGGAAAGTGGGATGTATGACAAATGGCGGAGATTAGAGGATAATGTGCTACGATTGTTTAAAGCAAGGAGCATTGTTAGTGTGAAGGATTATCAAATATTGAAAGCAAAAGCAAGCTCGTCTTTTAAAAAAGAGTTGAAATTTGCAGAGGCGAGTCAGGTTTCGCTGGAAGTGATGAAATATGCATTTGCCCTTTGCGCTATGCCTGCTGCTTTTGCGGTGTTGGTTTTTGGTTTTGAAGTTTTTAGAAAGAAGAAAATCAGAGGAAATGTTATGTTGGTGAAAAGTAATGTGGGTGAAGGATTTGAATTGCCGTCAAATAGAACAGTGGCAGTGGAAAATTCTTATAATTTTGTTTGGTGATAGGTGAAGATAAAATTTAAAAATTATAGTTTGTTAAATTGGGCATTTTAGATAAATATTATTCTTTTATTTAAGCTAGTATTAAGGTACAAAAAAGTTAAAGAATTTTAACAAAAAGCTTTACTAACGTAATTTGCTATTATATACATAATGTACTATTATTTACAAATTAATTCCATTTACTAACATGCTTACTAACAATTAATGAGCAGACAATTTACTAATATTCCAATATTCCAACCAAAGTATTTTTTGTATCAATAAAGATATTATAGCCTTTTGTTTTTAATAAAATTTCATTTTTCTACATATGCAAAATTTGTTGGTTTAGTTTTTTTGTGTATATTGAACTTATAAAACATTGAAATTACATAAATATGTACATTAAAAATGAAAAAGTTATTTAGCTAAATTATGCTTAGGCAACATTTTATGACTTCTGATCTTTTTTGAGGTCAACGATTTACTTGAATGAAATTTATCTTTTGAATGAGATCTCATGCAAAAAAGACATTTTCGGTCTATGAACATGTCCCTGTGACGGCTGTGACGGTGATTTTTTCCGATCATTTCTATTTGTAAGCCTTAATTGACCTTTATTTCGACCTCAGTGACATATTTTCAAAGCTACAAGCGATTCTTGCGCTTTTTTCAAGAGGTATCGTGCTGAAAGAAAGAGTGATTGAGAGACAGACGGACAATACGTTCCCATAATGTAGCTCAGAAAAATAATAAAAGAGAGCCGAATAATTAATTTTCCAGAAAATGTTTGCAGTTGGTTCCTAGTTCTCATCAACCATGGCTGGCGTATACTGTATATCTTATGCAATATTTATTTTGACGCTATTATCATCAGGTAGAGGAGAACTCGTTAGCAAATTTGATGATAAAGAGGAAAAGCTAGTCGCAGTTCAGGTGGTACGTCTTTAAAAACAATATTCAAGGTATTAAAAAAGTAAGTAAATAATGCTAATGTTTTAAGATATTTCGACATGGAGCAAGGACACCTGAAGTGACTTTTCAATCCGATCCTTACGCTGACCCTGGAATTTGGCCGAATGGTTTCTCTCAACTAACTTGCGTAAACTATCACCATGGTGATTCCAGATTTAGGATATTTTAAAATAAACAAATGCCATTATTTAAACATGTATAGATTGGAAACATACAATGTTATAACTTGGGAAACTGGTTAAAGTCTCGCTACTCCGGTTTCATTAACACTACGGAATATGTACGAAAGGAGATTTTGGTGGAAAGTTCTGACAAAGACAGGACAATTCAATCCGCATATTCTGTCCTCTCTGGCCTCTATTTTGGAGGTTCGGAAACTGTAGAATCATGTGAGCTAATCCCATACACTTCCGTCCCCGTTCACACAGTTCCCCATGAGTTGGATATTTGGATTGCTCAAGATGCTCTTTGTCCATTATACTCGAACCTTCTTGAAAAAGTACATGCTGAGAATCCAAAAGTGGTAGAAATGTGGGAGAAAAATGAAGAAATTCTGGAATACTTTGCTGAAAATGCAAACTTGTCAAGAGAAACTACACCGCATTATGGATACTACTACTTTTATGATGCGTTAAACATTGAGGTTAGTAATTTGGACAATGAAAGAAAAAATAGTTATTTGAAAATACCAAATTTCCAAAATGTGCCTAAAATGTGTCCCTTAAATATCCGCAAAACTCCATAGATCATCTACCATTAACTATTTGTATTTGTATTTGTATAGTGTTTATTCAAGTGACATTGCAAATAATATATAAATACATTTTTTTCATTACAAGTCACCCTAATTACTAAGATAAAAGTTTTAAAACGATAACACTATTTTCTAGTTCCTGTCAAATAAGTCATTGCGCTTTTTAACAAAATATTGTCTAATTGAGTAGTCAAATGCACTAAAATTAGCTTCAAATTTTACATTGTTTGGAAGTTCATTCCACACTTTGCTCATCTGGTAAATGGGAGACGATTGTCCAAATGCTGTCTTGAGCCGAGGAAGAACTAGATTTTTACTATTTCTATTGCTAATATTTGGCTGCTTCACTATAAAATATTTTTTCATTGTTTCAGTAAGCTCTGATTTCCTAATCACATGTTTAAAAATAAATTCTGATGCATAAACATCTCGTCTTTCCTTAACATCTAACAAATTCAATTTTTCTAAAACATACCATTTGTCTCCCTTGAACTTTTTACCCAAAATATTATCGCTTATCATTTTTAATAACACATTATCTTCAGTCTATCTAGCTTACTTTCACATAAATATCCCCAAATGGGCAAACAATAATCTAACAACGATAAAACAAGGGACGTACAAAAGGTTTTCAGGTACCGCTATTACCGCTATTACCGTATTACCGAGGTACCGTTTTCAGGTACCGGTATTTATAGCTGGTTAACAACTTGCAATTAAACAGATTAATTGGTTCTAAATCTAAAAATATTCTCATCATCGTTATTGAAAGATTCAAAACGTCAAAACAATGCACAAGATAATAATAAATAGTAATATTTATCATAACCATATGTCACGCATGATGTACCTATATTATGAATATCATCATTTTGAATAATAATATTACCTCATGTTACAGGCCAATTATTAACTAATTAAGAGATAATTTGAAATTTCTGCTTTTCTTAATCTTGAACTTTGTAAATACAAGGTAGTTACGATAATTAATATGTATATAAATGGATGCCGATTTTCATTCAGATTGTGCTAAATGAGACTAAATTTTCCCTTAGTTTTTGGCTTTTAATTTTAGTAATTTGTTTAACTTGATTTTAGAAGCTTAAAAGCATGGGCAACTTAAAGGTATCTATCTATCTTTAAGAATAAAATAATTGTTATAAAGTATTTTGTTTATTAGGCTGTTTTCGTTCTTTTGTTTGTGTTGGCAAATGTTTGGTTCAGTTCAGTTTGCGGGCTTCCTGTTTCGGATAAAACTAGCAGAGATGGAAAACTTTTATGGGACGACTTTGAAATAGAGGTCGGGGATTATTATAATTTTGATAACAAATCAAGTTTATACGGTTCCGAAAACTATCCACAATTTGGATATGCCAACAAAATTTACCCTCACAAGTCATTTGCTTATAGTAAATCTGAGAAAATTTTATGATGCGTTTAATATAATTTAATAAAATTTAAAATGTTTCTTTCTTACTTTCATAAATTACAACCACATTACTGAGTTTAATGACAATTTCAAATATTCCAATTACTGTGGATCCGAGTCTAATTTAACACGCATAAAATGAGTTAGCCATTGGCCTTCATTGGATTACTTCAAGAATGGAAATATTTCATTTCTGGAATATTTTCTATATAAGTAGACGCGGATTAATAATTGGGTCATTCAAATAGAAACCAACAACTGACACTCTACCCAAATTATCCAATCATGAAGACTGTGAGTTTTAATTTTTCTAAGCCTTATAATATACATTTATTTCAAACTCAACAATTTTCCTAGAGTATCGTTTTCTTCATCGCACTCGTCGGGTTAGCACTTGGAACTGGAACAAACAATACCAACGAGACCAGAAAGGACAATGTTGAAGGGCTAAAACCTAGCGTTCAAATTCAGCACATCATCATTCCAGGGGAAGTGCTACATGAAGGAAAGGATAAAGTTGAGACAAATGTGAAACCCAAACAAAATGTATTCCAAGACACTCCCAAGTCAGAAGATGATAGAGCAGACAGGTTAATTGGTTATGGAATCGTGCCACCTCAGAATTTTTATGGTCGAGACTACTACGGTTATCCAGGATATAATCCATATCATATAACCGGTGAATTTGCTCCAAATTGTGCAGATTCTTATCCCAATAGAAGATATAGCTGTTATAATCTTGGTCGTCGCCGATAATGAAATAAAATAAAAACGCTTCAAATTACATTAATAAAATTTGCATTGGATAGAGAATTTGCTCTCAAATTAATTATCGCACGATTTAGCCAGTTCGTTTGTTGTGCATGCAAATATATATAATAGTATATAATAGCATTACCTAAAAAAGTCCATGTATTATGCATTACATTTTTTGTTCACTCACTGAACTCTTCTCTTATTCCATATGAACAATTCAGTCATAAAACTTTAACCATCATCGCCAATATTTGCCAAATTCTTTTAAAAGTACAGAAACCCCAAAAATGTTGACACAAGAGCAAGCTGAATCCTTTTTTGTGAACGTTTTAAAGTTTCCGGATTGGAATAAAGTTAAAGAAACGAACTTTCAAGAGTTCTTGAAACAAATAATTCAACGATATCAATATCATTGCTATTTTCATGTAATTATCCGAAAATTTAATATTCTCAAGTTTCTAACAAATTGTTTTGAACAGAATATGGAGTTGGTGGCCACTCCTCCCGAGGAAAGAAGATCCCCAGTTGAACAGGACTCGATCAAAATAGGAATGCAAGGCAGTGGAGGAGTCCGTCATTTTATAGCATCCCAAATTGGGATTCCCAATAACCATAACTTGACTTAGCACTCTGAGGCTATCGAATCGTTTTATGAATTTAGGGTACTAAGAATAGGTCAAGTTATGGTACATATATAGATGTTATTGGGGTGCTAAAATAATATCTATGTAGGTTTGTATTCACCAAAATTCTTTTATGACACTCCTTCTCCAATCCATCGGTTTGAATGCGATTATGAGCTCAGGAAAAGTTGCAGGCTCAGAGTTTTGTAATCATTGTATGTGCATCTTGAAAATGAGCGAAGATGAATTGTACGCAATTGATGTTGGGATAGGTCAGCCTCTTGGTAAAACTAGAAATCTAAAGCGTTCACTGATGATATCTACAAATATTTGAATTAGCAATACCCATATTTATATAGATGGACCAATTCCTTTGAATAAGCTTCCATTTTGTGGAAAATCTGCTGGATTCCGATGGGAATACCGGTACAATGAAAAAGACGACACTTATGAGAAATGGCAATTTGATGGGACATATTTCAGAGGCAAATTTGTATGTGAAACAAATTCATTATGTACATATTTGAGCTAATGTTATATATTTTTGATTTAAAATTATTTTAATTCAGAAAGATGCATCAATGTCTCAACTCCGTTACAATTTCACCCTAGCCGAAAGAGACTTTCCCTATTTTGAAAAAACTTTGCTGAATATTTTCACCAATTATGACGAATCCATCTTTCTAAAATTCCCCTTCTTATTTCGATGCCTGGATCTGAATGAAGAAGATGCTGGTAAAAATGGACGTCGCTTCATTCTAATTTTTGGTGCCTCTATGGTCATTTATGACAATGAAAATTGTGAAAAAAAGGATTTTAAATCATACAAAGACTTGCAACCATTAATTATGCAATATTTTCCAAAAATAGATCCAAATTTTGTAGAAAAAGCTCTCGATTATTTTTCTTCAATGTCGACAGAGGTGGTTTTAGGAAGAGCAGAATGAAAATGTTTTACAGTGATAAGAAATAAAAGAAATTGGTTACACATTGACAGATATTTAAAAAAAAATATCCACGAGAAGCGAGAGTCTCAATTTACTTTTAGCCATAAGCATATAATTTCCTAGCCTTCTTTTCTAGCCGTACAATACTTTATTACACCTCTACAACAATTAATTTAGCACCATTTCGGCCTTAATCTGACCCTATTGACGTTATTGTTATTATTGTTGTTGATATTGCTATATTTTGATGGGCTCGTTGGTTGTTTTCTCCTTGCAATATTTCCGTTAGCCCAAAGTGACGTTCTAGTCCCGGCGACCGATTTATTGTCGATACTAAGATCTCGCTCTTGGCGTCGACTGCCCGAAACCACGGCAGGAGGCCGACTTCTACTCCTCCCCCTTCCAGTTATTTTTAATTTGGGGGAAATTTTATTCTTTGAACTATTCTTTTTCACCAGACCCCTCGTCCCATCTTTTCTTGTGAGTGTTGCACCCACATTTATAACCATTTCTTTTTCCATATTAAGTGTTTTCACTTTTCTAACTGTAGGCATAAGTGTTTTAATTTCTTGGGGATCACAATTGAGAAACTTTTGCTTAGAACGTGATAGCCAACTGGAAAGCGTCCCTTTTTTCTTGTTGGCAGTGCGGACTGCATTTCTGCCTGGAGGAGTGGCTATTCTTGAGGGGATAAGAGAGAAAGATGCCGAGCTTTGGTTTTTTAATTCTTCAAATGGGTCAATAGAGTTTTCCGAATCAACATCGGAAAGAACTGAAACAACAAAGGAAAATATGATTCATCGTTTTTTCGCAAACAAATATAATAACTTTTAATAAATACTTTCTGATAAATCGTCTGATAAATCTCTTGATAGGCTTTCTTCTCTTTTGCGACTCTGACTACGACTTTGAAGTTTCTTTTTACTCTTACTTTTACTTCTGCTCTTTCTACGACTTCGGGATGAGGACTTTTCTGATTTCCAATTAACGTTATTGTGGTTAAGATCCATGTCTAAATCGGAAGCCACAAAGTCAGTCTCCGACATTTGGACCTTTGTCTCATGCCTTAAAAAATATGATTTTCAGTTGAAATTTTATATGAACTTAACTAGTAAAATAAATATCAAATACATTAGAACTCCAAGAAGGTCGGCATTATGTTTAGTTACGACTCTCACAATTGATTGTCGCTTCTTGTGAATTTTTCTAAGTTCTTCCAACTCTTCTTCCGTTGGCCCATTTAGCTCGTCCAAATATTTCTGTTTTATTTGAATATCTGCTCTATAAAATGCATGCAATCGGATCAAAAAATGGGGAGAAAAATTTGAAAGCAACATTAGTTCTTACGTACAAACAATCATTTGTTTCTTTTTCAATGTCTACTAATGCCGTCTCGAAACCTCTTATCCTTTCCCTGATATCTCGAAGTTCTATTTTAATTTGAGTATTTTGAGTTTTCATTTGATGCATCTTTTTAAGTCTGTAAAGTTGGGATGGTGTGGGTGGGATAAGAATTGGCCAGACCTTTGTTAACGTCACTGGTTTTGAGCAAATGGGGCAGGGGGCTGTGCTACCTCTCCTGGAAATTCCAAGATAAAGCAGTGCTTCAAAATTAAGTTATTTGTTTGTCACATACGTACTCTAATTTGCTCTTTACATGATGTTTTAAGCAACCCATGTGATACCTGGAAAAATTACATCCTTTAGTATTGCCATGCAGTGATGCACCAAAAATAGCCTTACATGTGGCCACATTTAGTTGCCACTACTTGTTCTTCTGAAATATCTCTGTAATTAGTGTATTCCATATGATCCGTCCTGTGTTTCATTAAAACATTTTGCTCGGCTACCATTTGAAGTACATCTTCGTTTAAACGACTTTGAGTGGATGTTAAGGGTTGCGAGCAGATTAAACAATTAAGCTCAAGGCGTCTTTGCCTATTTCCCATTAATTTTCCTCCTAAAGCTGCCTTTGCCATCATGTAATTTTATGGTATTTTATGGGACACACACATATAGAGCAGATTAAGAAAGTTGTTGATGTCATACGGTCGTCTTGCTACCGTTCTTTTTACAGCTATTATAAATTATGTCAACTTTTATAAAGTTGGGATATTAAAGAAGGCTATGTAGGATAATTTATATGACTTGAGTTTCTCTTAATCTCATACCTTTTCCTTGTTTTTTTATGGTTTGAAACCGCTGTGGTCCATGGAGATATTTTTATTAGGGCATGCATTTCAAACAAATTGTACCTATTTATATTACTTGCATTATAGATATTTGTTTGATTGTATGGACAATGGACATAGATGTATTAAATTGTATGAATGATACGAACCACAATGACACGGAAATGCATGCATATTATATAGTTTTATCTAACTAATTTTGTTTTGGATGATTTAATTTTAATTATTCTATAAGTTTATACTTTGTATATGTTGTAACAAGGATAATTATGGATCATTGTATCGCTACTTTCACCGTGCTATTAGTACTAGCTTGTGTTATTCCAATTCGTGAAAGCATTTTAATTGAGAAAGAATTGGGGACTAGCAAAAACATAGATGTTTCAAACGACAAAAACTACAAATTACTTCCCGATCTTGAAAAGTGTGGTTTGGCAATCACAACCAATGTAAAAAAGAAAATGCATCGTCCTAAACGTATGGTTGGTGGAAAACCAGCTTCGTCTACAAGATTCCCGTGGATGGCCCAACTTTATCTTACAAACTTAACTGACGCTAATTACTCTACAAACAATTTAAATTGTGGAGGGACATTTATTACCAGTGATGTTATTTTAACGGTATGCACAATTTATCGGATCTGGGTTGTTTTTCAAAGAAATTTTTCACAGGCTGGGCATTGTAAGCAGATAATTGTAATGTAATTGCAATTGTAAGCGTAATTTTATTAAGCAGGCGTAAGCAGAATTACAACTGGAACGAGTTTGTACTAATTATTTTAAAACTAACTTTTTCTGTATATTTAAAAAAAATCATATTTTTAGCATTGCTGTTGGATTTGGTAAGACTTAATTTAATAGATTTGATAATAGATAATAGATTTGATTTAACTTATTTTAATGATTTGGTATATATAGGACAAAGCGATCGACGGAAAATTAAGATTTGTGGATGGGAAGAATTAAAAGAGGGTGAAAAATGTTCAAAACGATTCTCACGACGCGTGGATAAATTCATAATTCACGAAGAATATTCTGAAGGGAATTTGCAAAATGACATAGCACTTGTCTTTCTTGATGAGCCTGTAAGATTCAGCTGTAGGTATAAATGTTAAAATTGCATACAAAAATGTTCTTTCATATGCACATTTATCAATTGATGCATACAATGCATAGCACGTGTGAGAGCCATTTGTCTTCCTTATTCCGAAGAGTTGTTAAAAGGTTGGAGCTCAACAAAGCTAAAGTTGGCTGGATGGGGAATGATGGCAAAAATTGGTTCCGGGTTTAAGGGTTTATCTGATGTCTTATTAGAAGTCAACACCCATGTACGAGAAAGACGGTATTGTAATCAATTTCATACTCGACAGTATGGAAAATTGTCAGGAAATCGGGTACGTTAAAAATTAATTGCATTTGACGAAATTATCTGTGCAATTCAAACGTTTTTGATAGTTTTGTGGTGGTGCCGAAATAGGATCGGGATCTTGTTTGTAAGAAATTTTCCACAGCCATTAATCATATAGTCTCATTAATCTCAATAATAATTGCTTTAAAACAGAGGCGATTCTGGGGGTATAGTTTCTTGTTGTAAACGAATATCAGATTAATCAGTAATACATCCTTATATTTAGGACCATTATTTAGGAAATTACCAGTTCCATATCTTGATGGAAAAGAGCGTGTTTTCCAATTTGGTATTATATCGTCTGGGACTGGATCAAGTCAATGTGGTTATCAAGGACGTCCTCTAATCTTTACCAATGTACTCTATCAAATGCCCTGGATTTTGGAAAAGCTGGGTAGCAGATTTTCTCCAGAATCGGTCGAGTCATTTTCAGCTGAACGCATAACAGAAAATTTGGAATCTTCTTCATCAGAAGAGTTTTGGGCCATGGCAGAAATTGACAAGGCAAAGCGTCTCAAAAATTCAGCAGTCAACAAGTTTATCAATGAAATATCAACAGGATTAGACATAGATGTTCTTAGTCATCCAAAACTTTCAAAATTAGCAAGCGTAACAACATGCGGTACAATCCCTTCAAAAAAGAATGAAGGAAAAGATAGTGAAGACTTTGATGATGAAGTTGAAGTTGAATATGACGATGAAGAAAGCAAAGAAAATAACTATAACCGAAAAAAGCGTATGATTGGGGGCAGAGTTGCTCAAATGTCTTCGTTCCCTTTTTTGGCTCAAATTTATGTCAGAGATGGTAATTATTTGGATTTAGTTGGGATTAAAGTACATATACAGGGTCACACAGATCTTTCGATCAAACTCAGCAACGAATTTCCCTTGGTTTCATGGTTCCCTTGATCGAAAGATCTGTGTGACCCTGTATACTTAGATAAAATTAAAATGCATATCTTTTAGCAATGACTGCGGAGAAAGAACTTCGATGCAGTGGAGTGATAATTTCAAAAACTACCATTCTTACTGCTGCCTCATGCGTCGTCGAATTGCCATCACCTTGGACTCTGTATGTACAAAACCTCATTTGGTAAACAGCTATCACATATTCATTAATGTGTTTAATTAAATTTCAGTGACTCTGTTACCGTCGGAAATTACAATAGGAACAAGACTAAAGAATGTTTTGGAAATGACTCTTTAGAATGCTACGAAGCAAAATCTTATTCCCTAAAATCCGTAGTTGTCCACGAAGATTTTGAGAAATTCACATTCAAGGTATAAAAATAACAAAGCCTGACGAATTAATTTAAATAATTTTATTATTATTTTTGACATTTTAATATTCAAGAACAACATTGCGCTGCTTAAAATAGCAGGTACAATGCAATTCAATAGAGTCGTCCAGCCAATTTGCATTCCTTTATCAGAAGTGTTGTTGAATAAAATGAACGACACCACAATGATTTCTGCTGGTTGGGGCAGAGTCCAACGAGATTCTGGAGAAGGTATCACAGCGATATCAAAACAATATTATTATTTCATTTACATTTATATAGTATATTCATGCATGTTTTGTTTTTATAGATGAAACAAGCTCTCATTCAAACATTCTCAAATATATTGAAGTGATACTACGTTCTCGATCCTTTTGCGCCCGTTCGTACACTCGATTTCTTCATAAGATCGAAAGAGATATGGTTAGATATTTTTTAAATACAATAATTTTATTATTATGGGTAGCTCAAACGTATGTATATATTCATAAAGCTTTGTGGGGGTGGAAAATCTGGGGAAGGGGAATGTGGCGGTGACTTGGGGGGGCCACTATTAACGTCAATTAAAATTATTGAAAAGGGAAAGTTGGTAAATAAATATTTCCAATTTGGTATCATATCCTTTGAAGAATGTGGACAACAAGGAGTCCCTACATTATACACAAATGTTCTGTATTTTATGCCGTGGATTTTAAACAACCTTTGATAGCACAATAAAAAGACAATAGAATGGGCTATTTTTTTCTACAATTTAGTCAATATATATAAGTACGTTATTGCATGATAAAACAGGGTAAATATGGAATTAATAGTACCAAGTCTTATTTTATAGGTTAAAAAAGTTTTTCAATACAATAGTATCAATTTAATAGATTATAACAATTTTGTCTTTTGTGCAAGCACACGCTCTCCAATTATAGATAACTACAAGGAAGGGATTGCAAGTTATCAGTTTGATATAACATTTCTCGACAAACGCACAGAAGAAAGTTCTATTGCATGACAGTACTTATATTAAATGTCTGAAATATTTCCAACATGACCCAAATATTGAGAAACAGTTTATTGTACGTATTTTACTACACTGTTACAATAATTACTTTCACAAACTGTACAGAATTTGGTGACATTGGAAATTTCCCAGATTCTACTACTTTAAATCTTATGGAACTTGTGAAAACTTCCTTTTCAAAATTGGGACTGCCTAAAACGGCAATAATTGTTTTAGAAAACAACAAATCCTCGCAAATACAAAGGCTTGAAAAACTTGAGCATTTACAAATTATTAGTAAGCTATCACAGAGTTATGTTCCAATTGGCTACACTACAACATTTACTTCATACTCGAATCGAACTGACATTCATATCTTAAAGTTTAGCTCTGGTGTAATTCGAAAACTTATTATTGCTTCACTCTCAACAGTTTCCTTTGTCACCAGGAATGGAACTCAATTAGCAAAATCCATATTGGTCCTAATTGAAGAAAAACCAAATCAGACTAAAATTCTGTCGGGAAATAATTTTGCATTTTTTACATTCATGGTCAATTCCACTGGATATTACTTGATATGCCATTTCTGTGGCCAACACTCACAGCATTTGTGGAAAGTACCGAAATTAATCAACTTTAACACGCAGCAATCTGCGAATTTTCAATTCACTCCCTTTTTTGCTCGAAATGCAGGATTCTCAAGCGATACAATTCCACCATATTATTTCAGGACAGAAAGAAAATCCACCTTACAGTTGGGGGTAGCAATACTTGTTAATTTGCAGGAATATTTGAACGTGTCGGTTCAATTTTGTCAAAACATCAAATGCTCCAATAAAAGTGAGACTTCCATTGGTATGAACATGGTAGTATCTCCAGGAGTGAAGAATGCTATACCGTACAATTTTGGCCAGAAAGCAGAAGTTGGATTTATTAATGTAAGAAAATCCCCGTTTTTAAATTGGGGTTGGATAAATGGCCCCTTTGATGAAAATGTTATGATAGTCGCCATTTGTTCTCTCATCCTCGTATCAATTTCAATTTATTTTGTTCTCAAATTTTCTTTAAAAGCTGTGAGCATTGTAACCTCATTTGAACTAACTCTAAGAATGATGTTAGATCAGCATTTGGAATTGCTTCCGTCAAAATCAACAACATTCCGTCTATGCTTCATGTCGTGGTTGATTTTCTGTGTTGTAGTTCTTGAAACTTATAAAGGGGAACTTGTAGTCCACCTAATCCGTCCATCCTTTATAAATGGACCAATGACATTTGAGGACATGGCAAAAGCAGGAAACGAATTAGGCTATTTCACAAGGGCCCTTATGAAACGAGAGGTGCAAAATGCCACCGAAAACTGTTCTGCGTCGGCAAGTAATGCGATATTCTTAATAAAATTAGAGATGACTGTAAAACCTCGAATATTCAGTTCAATTGTAAAAAAGCTTGAAAGGTGTAGTTCAATAATACACCAAATGACTCGTGATTCATATTTAAGATTGCTTTCAACTGGGGAAAGCCTAATAGATGAAATTGATCGTCTTGAAACAATTCGCAGTATTGAAGAATCTCGTTTTTACATATCAGAAGATAGGATTTCAAGATTTATATATTTACTCACGACAAATGATGTATTTCAAAGCAGAGTACATATTATTTTGGGGAGACTTTGTAGTAACGGTTTAATTTTTAGGCACATGAAAATTATGAATGTTAACTTTCGAAATATCTTAAAAAAAGACATACTGAATGCACTCAAAATTTCTGCAAGTAAGGTGAAAGATGGTGATGACCCAGTAACATTGCAAATCTCACATATTAGAGCCCTGCTTTTTCTTACAATTTTTTTATTTGGCTTGTCAATCTGTGTCTTTCTCATTGAGTTCATTGTAAATAGAATATCTTATTACTTAAATTATAACATTTATAACGTTCAAATTTTAGGGTAAATATGTATGTAGTAATAAAATGAGACATGGTGTATTAAACTAAAAGTATTTATTTCTTTTTGGCTATTTTTTACAATACTAATAAACATGTGAATAATGTTAAACTTTTTTCATTGATTCTTTTTTGTGTACTCTGTTGTTTTTCTGTCACTAGCAAAGACTTTGCTTGCAAGACTTCTTCCTTTTGATGCAACTGAGCCTCGTACATCTTGAGCTTCATTTTGTCTTCTTTTATATCCAGGTATAAGAGCTTCCATCAAACCATCAACCTAATGAATTATTATCATTATAATTTATTTTTCCAAACATCAAAAAATTATACCTGTGCTTCTTTTCCGTTGGCTGGCTTTGGGAAATTTCTTAGCCCGAAAATATAAATTCCACCATCGTCATCTCCAACTATCACGCTCTGTTAATTTTTTTTATAAAAATACATTATTCTGACAACATAACATGATAAAAACGTTCTACAAACATTTAAGCGTCCATTATAAGCCACTTTTCTAAATCCCACTTCCGTAGATGGTTTGTACTGTACAACTGGTTCTAAAGTGTTGACAGAAAGATCCCAAACTTCTACTTGAAATTCTGCACAGCAAATGAATACAGTGGACGAATAAAGGCTACAAGTCACATCAAATATTGTCCTCTGAAATTAAATTGCAAAAATGTTGGCTTTGACTGGTTGGCATATGTAAATTTACCAGGCCAGTGTTGAGGGAAAGAAGAGGAGTTGGATGATCCGTTTTCCAAAGTTTGACTGTCCAATCTCCTCCACAACTTACAAATACAGATTCTTCAAATACTGAAAATGTAATTCTGTAAACGGGTCCAGTGTGTCCAATATATGTGGAAATGTATTGATCTTTATATGCTGTAGCACACTGCGAGATAAATATTTTTCTTGACAAAAGTTTACCAAAAATAAATGTTAGAATGAATTATTATTTGTACTTTGTGAATAAACCCTTCTTCAGTCCCCAATAAAAAGTATTCTGAATTATCAGGAAAAAAACAAACGGCATATGCATTTGATAAAGTTGTAATAAGAGATTCGTTCCTCTTTTCTCGTCGACCAGGAATTTGCATTGTCGACCGCATAACTTTCATCAAGTCTATTTACAAGATATATATTTTATCCTCAAAAAATGTATAATTAATTCATAATACATGTAGCAAATAACAAAACATGTACCTTGCGACTCCAAACCTTTTGTTGTACTCCATTTTTTGAGGTATCCATCATCTCCTAAAGTTAACATGGACTCAGATTTTGACTCTTCATGGACACTATCCTCTCCCACTAGCCAGTAGATAACCCACACAGGCCCCATATGCTTATCATCCTGTGCGCTGTAAAATAGATTCCAATTAAAATTAAATTTTTAATCATGTTTAACAATCAAACTCTTATTACTATGTGCTTCCCAACACAACTCCATCACTATCCCTTATGTCATACAGAGCAATATTTCCATCCAACATTCCAATGGCGAGTACATAGGGAGTGAAAGCAGAGAAAGCCACAGAAGTGACTGGTGCGCGAAGTCGATATGTTCTTTCTGGATTTTGATTATTTTTGGCGTTCCAAAGACATACTAATCCTTCTTCTTTGTCTTTTCCAAATCGAGTTGTTCCATACGCCACAGCAATCAAGTTCTATTATTATTTTATTATTATTCATATAAACAGACAGTGCATTATTGTTGAATGACTATTCATTTACTTACTCCATTACTTGGATGTAAAGAAATGTCCGTAATCTCTTTCCCAGTCCCAAGAGCAGTCTTAAATTGCCAAAACAATCGTAAATGAGGGCCATCCTCTTTAGCTGTTTAAACAAGTAAAAGCAACTTTTTATAATATCATATTACCACCAAAATGTAAAAAAAAAATAAACATTACATATCTCTTGATGATCTTGCAAACGAATAAGATGATTTATAAACATTTTGCTTCCGGTACTTTTTAAAACTTGAAAGTCTTTAAGCCCAGCTACATTATCACCGTCGGAAAGAAAATCCGAAGAATCCTCAACGTCTTCATCCAAAATTACGTGATCTGAGAGACGGGAATCGTCATCTCCTTCACTTGATCCAGACACATCGTCTTCCATTTCTGCAGCAGCTTTTGCTGCTTCATTTGGAGCCTCATTTTCTTTTTGATTGGAAAGTTGGATGTTTACTAGCTCTGGGAAAATTTCTCCCAATTCTGCAAATACTTCTTTTCTATTTAAAGCCACTTGAGCTGGATCTGGAGGTAAGCGCAGGACCTGAACAACTTCTTCGTCATCTCCAGTTGCAGCTGGCAAATTCAATCTTTCCTCAATTACGATTTCTTCCGTAGATTTTGCTTCTTCTAAATCTTCGTTCTCATCTTGTGCACGTTCAGCTCTTTCATTCCATTCGCACCACATTTTATCCACTGGGAGTTGGGCTTCTTCAATTTCATCCTCATCTGCTAATTCATCTTCAAGCTCATCATTATCCTGGGCATTATCATCATCAATCCCACCAAACATATCATCTCCAAATTGACCCAAAGTCTGAGATTCAGCAATGGAGTGACCTTCGAGTGCAGCATGTTCCTCAACTTCATGATCTTCTACTTGTTCAAAAGTAGCAGGATCTTCTAAATCAAAAAGTGTCTCATCCTCCTCCATTTCCCCTTCTGTCTCAGTCTCGGTTGGACTTTGCGACTTTCCCTTTTTATTTTTTGATTTTCCCTTTTTGCTCTTCTTTCCTTTTTTCCCCTTCTTGCCCCCCTTCTTACTTTTGCCTTTTTTCTTTTTGCCTTCAATGTTTGAGTCCTCTTCTCCTGTCTCTGCTTTTGACGCTTCAATTTCATCACTTTCCTCATCGTCCTGCTCTGCAAGTTCAGCTTGAATTTTTTGCAGCTCTTGCTCTGTCAATTCGGGTGGAACTATTATCAAATCTTTTTCTGCTTCTTTTGTGTCTTGTTTTTCCATTTGCTCTTGCATCCTATGCTGTTGAATGATGAGGTCAACCATCGTGTCTTCGTCGATAACTGTCTCAGTTGAAACCTCATCTTCAACTGGTCCAACAACTGCCACTTTCTCTTCAGAAACAAGTCCTCTCATGTCGGCTTGATTTTCTTGTTGGGAATCCATGCATATTATTCTTTCAAGAGCGATTACCGAAAAGCTAATGTCTGGGTACAATCTTACACTCCGTTGATTCCTTTTACGTCTTTTTTGATGGTAGACATCTGATAAAAATGGTTAACAAAAAGTTCATTAAATAACACTCAAAGTAAAATTTGTCTCAAAACTCACCTTGTAGTGGAATACGTATCTCAAATTCATCTTCATCCTCAGTGCTCATGGGTATTTCATCTTCACTTGCATCTTCCAAAATCATTTGTCTAAATTCGTCATCTTCCTCCTCCTCTTCTCTGTATTGTGAAATATCTATACGCGTGTTAATTTCATCATCGTCGTCAGAAGATTTGTCAGAGTCGGAGGATTGCCAGCCTTTTTCAGGAATGTCATGAAGAGCGTTCTCTGCCAAAACTCTGGCTGTCTCTTCATCTGCAAGTAAAATTATTATAGTAGTTCTACAACTATTTGATTTTTTTTATTGTCGTTGTACCATTTTCACGAATTTGTCTCTTGATATCTTCAGCAGCAACTTTACTGTACTCATCTACAATGTAGTACAAATGACATTCTGTACCGATGTCTGCAGTTCCTTGAATTTTGTAGTCTGTATGAGCATTTCGTTTGTAATTCTCAAAACATTGAGCGTAATCGTTTGCAAAGGCTTCGGGGTCTGAATGCTTTTGAACCATCTAGATATATATATACAGAGGGAGGCTACTTACTTCGTGAACGAAATGTTTTTTAACTTTCTGAAGAAACCGCTTCTTGGAACTTGACGATATTTTGCATACATATTCTCTATTAGATGCTTGACATGTTTGCAAAATTTCAGATTGGTAGGT
>JAQIXN010001385.1:0-18976 GCA_034698145.1 Proisotoma minuta
GTTTTAGGAAGAAGGGAACAAAGGATGATCTACAACGGACTACGTCCACCCTCCCCCTCTTTTCCACCTCTCTACAAAGGACTACTTTCACAGACTACTCCCCCCCCCTCCCCCTCCCCCCTTAAATCAAAGGCTTACAAATTGATATCCACAGTTTGAGATTGTCACTACTTTTGATTCCACATCCACTACGTCATTTAATAGCCCTTTTAAGGGACTACGGGGTTAGGAAACTAATGAGCCACTTGGCATACTTCATTTACTATAAGTTCTGCGTCGTATTGTCCCTCATCTCAAACACATAAATCATTATTATCGGTTGGCTAAGGCCGCACTTTCATCAGATGAATGTTGGCTGCTTTCCCCAAAAATATATATAACTCTGACACTGCACCACACAACTTGTGGAGAGCTCGCTTAACTAATTATTACTCGGCACACAAATTATTATCTTTTTTGTCCTCAATATACATTTATAAGCTAACAACACGCAAATGAGTAATTTATTGCACTAGGACTTTGATGTGCTAAATAATAAGTAATAAGTACTTGATCTTTGTATGCATTTAAAATGCTGAACACTAAATATATTTGTTGCTCCTGCTAACTGATGATGATAAAATTAAGATTCTGACTGAATGAGCTGCAGATTTTATAAAGACTAGTTGGATGGTTATGTGAGGGCGTCCTCCTCGTCGTCCTCATTCCCTGTCCCGTGTTTTGTGGGGAAACAAATCCCCTCGGTCCCGTCCTCCCTGAAACCGAAGAGCGTGCGTTCTAAGGGCGTGGGCTCGTGGGCCACAATCCCGTGGAAGTCTCTCAAGTCGTCCGCAGGGAACCAGGACGGGGACTCTTTCGCCATTATATTAATTCCCAACGCCCTGGAAAACACAATAATAATCATTTAATTACACCATAGTAAGATTATGTAGAGTATGTATTATGTACTTTGTGATGGCAATGAAGGGTATCCAAATGGTGGAAATAAGGACGAGAAAGACTGCAATGGCGAGGGCCCAATTTGGCCACTCTGCAAGTCAATTGTAAATTATCAGCCAGTTACACTTATTGTTGTCAGTTATTATTATATAATAGTAATAAATATAGGAAATGGTCATCACCTGCCGTGGTGGCAACTCCGTTGACGGCGTCCCATTTTGGATAAGTGCTCCCCTCCGTGAAAATCTTGATCCAACTGGCAGTGAGGATTATGACCATTGCAATCGGGGAAACGTATTTCCAGCAAATCATCCAATAGATATGTGGCCTCTTCCCCGTCATCAACTCAATGTCCTCTGCAAATCTGCCGAGTCCATAAACATACGCAACCCCAATCACTTCAAAGAACGCAATAATGAGGAGAGGGACATTTCCGCTGAAGGAGTCAAAGAGGACAAAGATGTAATTTCCTGCGCCGTGGGCAAACATCATGGAGAGACAGAGACAGGAGCCGCAGAGAATCCCGGTCAACACTTCCTTCCTCATGTTGGGAAAGAGCTTCATGTCTGTTATGGAAGTGACCACTCCCTCCAAAGTCCCAAACTGGGAATCGATTCCCAGAGTGAAAAGCATGGAGAAGAACAAGATGGACCAAAATGGAGCAAAACTGAATTGATTGATGGCGTCCGTGAAAATAATGAATGCCAATCCCGGACCCGAAGCCGTCTAATAAACAATTATGTGTCATTATATTTATAATTATTCTTAATTGGAATTAGTCCAATTACCTTATCAAGCTCATCCTGTAGATTACAAATTGTAATGTTTGGCATCTGCATTGTCATCTTTGACCCGTTGATCCAATATGTGATCTATTAAGAATAGTTAGGTTTGGGGAAAGTGAGACAATTATTGTTTAATTTGATCATTTTGATCTAATGATTACGTCTTGTCCGATGGGAGGGATGACTTCGGGGTGGGTGGTGTTGAACAGCAATAGCAGAGTCCTGTTGTCCTGTCGCTTGAGACATTCCTTGTGGATTCCGTGAGCCTTGAAGCCAATTACGGAGAAGATGACAAGTCCGGCAAAGAGAGAAGTGCAGCAATTTGTGAATGAGACAATGAGAGCATCTTTGGCGCAGTTGTTGTTGACGGGATTGTACGAGGCGAACGCAATTAAGCCCCCGAAACCGAGACCAAGGGAGAAGAATATTTGTGTCCCTGCTTCCAGCCAAACGACGGGATCCGCCAACTTTTCCCACTGACAGACAAAGGAATTTATTGGATCAATATTATCTTTTATTACTACTTACTTTGGGAGTGAATAGATGAAGAATCCCATCGCTCATCCCGTCCAATGTCACACCCCGACAGAAAAATAGAATTAGCACGCAATAGGGAAACAGGGCAGTGACGTAAACGAGCTGGATAGATAAAAGTTGTTAAGTATTAACTGTGTTTGGTTAAGAGGTTGAACTCTGACCTTTGGACTGGATGCGAGTCCCTTGGCCAGACAAAGCCAGACCATGATCCATGCGCCGGTGAGGGCCCCGGCAATCTTCAGGTTGAAACTTTCTGGGGTGTTGATATCTGTGGAAATGTCCAACGTCTCTCGGTACCAAAAGTACTGCGTTGAAGAACTCATCTACATATATAACAAAGAAAAGTAGTTTTTGAGAATTTTGAGCAGATTTTACTGTGGTTTTTTCATACTTCACATTCAATGTTTGTCCCGTTCCCCGTTTTAACTGGAGGGCACTCCGACCACGGCAATGGACTCTGGAAACTCTGTAAACAGCACAAGACAATTAATTTTAGCCCGAAAAGGACAAAGTAAGTGTGTATGGAAGTGTGCTGAACCTGAACAAAGTAGAGCAAGCACCAGGCTATAATTGTTTGGTAGTATAAAGCCCTGTACAAAATTACCAGTCTCAATCTGCCTCATTCTCATTATGCCCCACACAAAAGCTATTTCACTTACACATCTGCAAGTGGACAATAAATCACCCATCATCATCATTATACTGAGACTATTGTTGAATGTCAATTGTTGAGCACTTACTGTATGATACGACAGCGGAGGCGAGGCCAACGCCTGCGAGATAAGGTGACACTTGGCCCCAGACCCCGATCGCCCCCTTCCGTAGCCTCTGCCCGATGGCCAGTTCGAGGAAGAACATGGGAATCCCCTCAATGGCCAACATGATGAAATAAGGGATTAGGAACGCTCCTGTTTATTTAGCAAAGTTTTCCAAAATTCCAAAAGGGGACAATTTATAGGAAAGATGGATACCTCCGCCGTTCTTTTGAGCCAGATAGGGAAATCTCCACACGTTTCCGAGCCCCACGGCGTAGCCAATGGTGGCCAACAGAAACGTGAGTTTGGAGTCCCAGCTTTCCCGTTCCTCCCCCTCGTCCTGGAAGACGTCCTCCGTGGCCGGCTTCTTCCCCTTCTCCTCAACACCAACCACCGTCGTCTTGCTCCCCTTGTCCCCATCCTTTGTGACCAACGTGTCCTTCTTTTGCTCAGCAGGCCCTACCGAGGGCTCCGATTTTGATATCTGCAAAATTCCACACACACAATCGATTACCAAGCTTTCGGAAATAATTATTGTTTCCTTATTTTATTGTGGTTGACCTTAATAGGAGGGAAAGGGAGGAGTTCTAATTTTTGTAAGCTATTTTTCTTTAATAGGACCTTGTTAATTCCTCCCGTAAATGATTGGGAACGGGGATAAAGGAATGAAATCGTTTCTGTGTGCTTGCCCACAACCATCTTTACTTTAAATCACTCTATTTACTCTAATAATAAGTAAGTTAGAGCTTTCTCTTCTCGTGAAAGTGAGTCTGAAATGAGAGCATTTGACGGCATGTCGCCCAAATGTTGGCGTTGGTACGACGGAGTATCTAAAATTGGACATTTTGCTTCGTATATAATAGTGCATGAATATCGATTTGGAGGAAATGTGTCTCAAATGAAAGGACCAATCAACTGAGTGGAATTAATTTGACTTTCTCCGACAATCAAGACTATTTCTGGATTTCCACTGGACACAATTTCTCAACATTCCTCTTTTATCTATTCCATCTAATTGCATACAAATTACTTTGTCAATCCCACAAAGTGAAAGACAACAGGTGTCAATAAAGTATAAAAGAGTTGGATAAATGAAATTACCAAGTTGTTCAACGCGTCGTCCTTTTCCTTTTTGAACGCGGGATTGACCGTCCCGTAATTTGCAGAGTGGCCGGGCGCAGAGTCGCTGCTCAACAGACGCCCACGAATCTCCCTCAACTCCATCCGGTCGTAGGATTTTTGGCGATAGAGTTCTAAGATTATCATTGTAACAATTAGTACTACTTTTCAATTTATGACCACAATAATGTTATCTAATATTATTCTGTAAACACAGATCAACGCTCAACTGTTGAGATGTAGACACATCTTTTTTTATTATATTAGATGACAAATATTATAGTGCAAAAGTTAATCTCGTCGTCATTGCTAATCCTCCAAAAGATCTCATTCATTAATGACTGCAAACTGCATCCTTATCCTTATAACTATATGATATGATTTCTTACCTCGCGAACTCTGCCTTCGCGTGAGTTGTGCTAAATTTGCCATTGTGTCTCAAGTCTTCTACTTTGTTATTTGCGTCAGTTATTTAAAGTTGATTTAGGCTGCAGTTTCGTCTTTTTGATATTTTTCAGGAAATAAGCGTTATGTAATTATTAGCTAATTATTATTTAATATTGCTTTGTATTGCATATGAATTGATTAAAATTGCTGCTGAATTCTTAAACTATAAAAGGATGGTGAGGGAAGACAATACTAAAATAAAATTGCATGCACACTTTCACAAGTTTCACTCATCACAAAAAGGGGAAGTTAAAAAATAAATGTTTGGAAGGAGAAGTGAAGAAGTCTCATATGAAGTCAGTGGGAAAGTGTTGAGGGGGAATTGGGGAAAGTGAAGTGGAACCGGTGGTCGCACACCCAGCCAGCGTCCACACCCCACGACAACCCCCACCCCCAGGGACAACCCCCCTCAGGGACCACCCTCACCAGGGGACAAGTCAAGTAGGACGAGGGGATGACCACACCCCATCTTTCCGTCCCCCGAGAAGTGAAACAAGGCTATGGATATAGACCTTTATGAGGAGAAAGCGAGTATTTAATGTCACATCGATTCCACTTCGCGACGGCGCACAAAATTTTTTGATGACTTCAATCAGGATCATTCATCAAAAGCCATCAAAAGTCATCATCAAGGGCCCCTTCGTCAAAATCTCAATCAGATGGCAATTAAAACACAAATGCAATTAACACAAAATTGAGAATCTCACATTTCTCTCAGGAAAATAAATTGAGACAATCTCAAATTACCCATCATGGAAATAATTGCTAATTTGCATTCGCTTGTAAACTGCTCTAATAAAATGGGTTGATGGATGAAAACAAAATGTGAGTTGGACATGGCCGTTGACGAGAGTTGGGGTCAGCTTGGGGGACGGCCCTTAAGGGACTTTCGGTGCAATTTACCCCTATTTGACAACGAGATGGATGGGAAGACTCAAACCACTTGAATTTCAGCCGGTGTCAATTGTTTATGAGACAAATTCCCCGAAATTTTGACGTAAATCGGTTCTCGGTTCTATCTTAATTTAATCTCGGCCGAATATTTCCAGCCAGAAACCAATTTGAGTTTTTAGGATGGAAGAAGGAGCGTCCGAAGCACGACTTCTCTTCTTTGGAACATTCTTCCACGAAAACACAGTAATTGTCAATTAACTCTCATTCAGCCAAATAATAATTAATCCCACTCCAAATCTGAGCAGGACCTCACTGCAGATCTCGTACAGCTTAAACAGCCTGTAAAAATCACAGAGATTCGGGTGATTCCCTTGGGTGCAACAGTTGACTTGTCCACAGGCTCCTTCCAGCTCGGGTAATCATCCCCCCTCCCCCCCCCATTAATTAATGGTGTGGGCCATTTAATCATTTAATATCTATGTTACAGGGCTACTAATCCATCCGAATTTCTTGTCGAATTTTACTACAATGATCTTGAAGTTCCTTCAAAGAGTACATTTGAGCTGTTGAAACATTTTGAATTCAACGACAAGACGAAAATTCAGCTCGTCTGCGACCCTGAGGAACAGATAATCACTGATGGTCTACTTGTCAGGGGGATTTATTCCACTGTGACGTTGGCAGTGTATGGTCATCCTGTTGATGAAGTCAAAATTAAAAGCATGGAGTCGGAAAAGAAGGAGGAAGCAGAAGTTTCAGAACCACAAACAATTGCAAGTCCAATTCTTCCGGAATCCCCTGAAAAACATGAAATTAAAGGTAGAAATTACTTACTAATTACAAAAGTCAGAGTGGTATGAATTGAATTAATCACTATTTTAATTTATTTTGTCCAGGATCTGATAGCGAAGCCAAGGGATATGTGGACACTACGGATGGACACCACATCCCAACAATCACCACTCGTATAAACTATAATCCCCTTTGTGCCGAGAGTGAAAGTGTGGAAGATAAAATTGACGTTGATACGGACATGGAAGATGTTAGCGTGCAATCGAGTGAGTTATCAAAAGCCCCCGTCCCCGTCTTACCTGACATGGACACGGAAGAGATTTCAGATGGAGAAGTTTTCCCTTCAGACGACGACGAAGACGTTTCAAATGAGCAGCAGAACAAACACGATATTATAGAGTTGAAGAATGAAGATGAAGCAAAACCAAAAAAATCATTTATTGATCCATTAATTGAAGAAGTAGAGCCAATATCGTCACCCCCACAATTAAGTGACGTTGATGATTCGCTAGTTGACGAGTTTCAAGAGCCAGGATTTGAAGAAATTATTTCTGACGAGGAAATTGATTTTCCAGAATATGATTATGGAGATTGGGATGAAAATTGGGCACATAAATTCAATCGGACTTTTAATCCATTTTCAGATTCTTTCCAGATTTTCCCATTAAAGGTACTTGAATTATTAACCATATATCAACCAGCCTCATTAAATAGTAATGTTATTTTTTGTTGTAGAATGTTAAGCCAAGTCACGAGGCGGGTGTGCGACGGACGCCAGGAGATTGTTGTAACATGTTAGCAAGCAAATGCAAAAAGTATTCGCGTGACCATTTCAATTCAGTTTCAATGGAGGGTTGGGTCGAAGAAATGGAGAAACTTTTACCTTTCATCCCCAGTGCTTTAAATGCACTTTCGTCGTCAACCTCAGAAATTGCTCAAATTTGTGAGTCAGCTGTAAAGTTTTGGATTGAAGTGGGACTCAACTTCGATCTCGCCATGTCCCAACCATCACTCCCTTACAAAACAAGACATCTCAAAGTGGGGATTAAATTGGTCCAGTGTCTAACAAATGTCCCGGCTGATAGTCCCCTCAACGTCAATAATGTTTGGAGATCTCAAAACCAGACTGAGGATCGTTCGGATTCGATACAACATCATCTTATCGATCTTGTAAAGAAACCATACATGAGCTATGGGAATAAACTGCTCATTCTGCGCACACTTGACTCTTGCGTTTCCTCAAAAATCGGATTTATAAATTTTACATCAAAGAATGAGAATGAAAAAAGTTGTTATCAGCTTTTGCTCGAAAGTTCTATCGACTCTGCATTTTCTACCAGAATGGGATTCTCTCTTCGTTCTTTATTGCACAAAATGAAGTTGATGGATGGATTGGCACAACTGGAATCGTTCTTAAAGTCACTTGCCAATGATCCAACGTCATCGGAACTCTCAAACGACACAGTGTCAATCTTGAAAGTGTTTGAAGACTTACTTCAAACAGCCATACACATTGACCAGTACTTTTCTCATCCGCTTAGAATTCTTCCTTCTAAAACTATGGTTGAGCTGCCATCAATGGACAGTGCAGGTCACAATCCTCGGCTCTCATTTGTTCGGATGCTGAAAGAAATGCAATTTCTACAATTGTCAGCTGTACTTGTGAATGTTAAACAAAAGGAGTTGACGACAAAAGTGATTGGATCAATTGTGGATTTACTTTCCATTTTAACAGAGTGGGAGGCTGGTCTATTTTATCTCTGCAATGAAGCTGAATGCACAACAATCTTAATTAAAAGTTTACTCATGCAGGACGAAGATTTTAGCAATTCTGCTTGCTTAATAGCTCATTGCATGGAGGTAATGCAAATAATTTAAAAGATTTTCACTTGATTTACCTGATTATATATATATTTTTTTAAATTTCCAAACCAAAGGTGATGCAATGTGTGGATGTTTTGTCTTGCGAAAACTTTTCCAACTTGACTGAAGACGAGCGTGATGAAGATTTGCAAAGTTTACAAACAACTCTTTCTTTCTTGAGCACTTCTATTGGTCGAGAGGCAATAGTGAGAACACTAACAAAAGGAAGTAACATTGTCCCCTTTCTCCGCTCTATTCATTCCACATCCGCAGATGAACGTTGTCGCCAAATGTCGCAATCAGAAAAGACTGCGCGTCGGGGCTATGCAGTGGATATATTGGAATTTATAATACGCTCATCAGATTCTTTAGAGTTTATGGAAAAGGTACATAATATAAAAATAAATAAGTTGTAATTTTATTTTAGGAACTGATTGTTTTTTTTTCAATATTTTTAGCATGGTTCAGCTGTATTGAATCTGATATCTTCTGTAAGTGAGTCAAAGGAAGGTTGTGATAAACTTTCAAACATCCAGGCTTTCCTTAAGCCAACGGTCAATCCCATCGTTTTCACGTTGGAAGGAGTTGATACTTTGTGCGATCTCATTAAAACCAAAAAGCCAGATTTGCTTCAATCTTCTCGTAATGTGGAAAATAATTGGGGGTTTCCTCCTGAAATTACAACATGTTTCAGAATCTTGTGTGAACTTGGTAAATACGTGTTAATATTTTTTTATTGTATACAAACAATAATACTTATATTTTTTGCAGTTTGTGGACCTCATAATGAAAACGACGTGTCAAATAGCCTGATGAGCCAAACTGATGAATTGTTAATTCGGCAACTAAAATACGAGATAAATATAACAAAGTTGCACTCGTTGGACATGACTTTTACCATGATTTCCATTATTCAGAAGATTGTGGAAGAGTACGATCAGCCAATTGTTCATTCTCATGTTTTTGTGAGCGCAAGAGGAGATGCTTTATTGGCTCTAATTTTACCCCTCATAAAAGTACTTCGGAAAACAATAGCTCAAGTTATTAAAGTCAGAAAAACGAGTAAGTTGTTTGCCGTTTTCTCTTTTTAATTAATTTCTATTCAAACAATTTTTGATATCGCAGATTACCGAGATACAACTGCAGTTCCAATTTTGCTAAAATTGTATAATCTGATGGATTTTTTCTCCCCTTCTGGGTTAAGCTATTCCAAGGCACAAGAAATACAGCAACATATAATTGGAATTTTGCTCAGTTATACATTTCCTGCTGTCAAACATGGAGTAGAAACTGAAGAAGAATTAAACAAGAGCACATGGACAGCAGTTGTATCAGAAATTCTAAAGTTTACTCTAGAACAACCAGCAAATTTTCAAGCTGGGTTAACTTTGTTCAGTGAACTGCTTCCACTCCCATTACCAATTGCTACAAAGGAAAATTTGTCTGAAGAAACATGCAAAGAAGCTGTAAAACTTCGAAGACTTTGGAGTGCTTACACCCATGGACTTTCTTCACAAATTCAAGAGGTAAATATCTGTTTTAATTTCATTTTATATTTTTTTTTGTCTTCATTAATTATTTTTTTTCTCAGATGATTGAAATCTTATGCATATCAACAAACAACAAACTTCTGAATCTTTTAAAAAGAGTGTGCATACAACTGGCTGATTTATCCGTGTCCAGTTGTCTTGTTGTGTGTCGTGGTTTAATGGACGCTTTTATCCAGTCTTCGGATCTTGAGGGTGAAAATTCTAGTCCAATGAAATCTCAGCAAGGAGTTTCTTCTGCCAGTTTGGAGGATTGGGTTGACACTTCAAAAGCCACTGACATTAATCAGGTATATGGTCAAAGGTCAAAGATATTCCTTGAATGAAATGCTAATCAAAAAACCTTACTCACAGTGTTCGTCCTACACGGCTAGATTATTGGGATTTATTGGCTCGTTGGCCAGCAATTGTGCTGCAATAAAATGTGGCATTCTTCATGTTTTTAAAGGATCCACAAAGATTGATGAAAAATATTGCGATATCTTGAATTCAATGTGTGCAATTCTATCCGTTAAAACGATGCCGTTAACCAATTCGCATACTCAGGTATGATCTTAATTATTGCTTCTCTTGTTCAACTTGTTCAAGACTGTCTCTTATTAAAATAAACAGGCCCAGGACAACATTGTGACAATATTTCAATCTCTCTGTGATTTGGAGATAAATATGCTGATCCCTTTATTTGGAAAGTTGGCAAAAAGTCCGGATGCAGAATTTTTGATATCAAATTCTCTCCCTCAAAAAGAATATTTGAGCTTGATGATTTCAGCAATGCTATCTTATCTGAACAATATTGAAGGAAAATGCACAACTCAAGTTTTGGAAGGAGTTATAAGAACGCTGGAAATTATTGCAGAGACAGAATATGGAATTAATACGCTTAAAAAGTAAGTATTTAAAAAAAAAATATTCTATTTTACAAGTTCTTTTGCTTACAGTTATTTTGAAAAGAATTCCGAATTATTGTACAAAACTACCATGTTGATATTGCCAAATGATGTGACCAATCCCGATGTCTTTGAATCTATGTTTCCTTGTATCATGTCGCTTATCGACTTTTGTAAAACTGTTACAACTGGACGAGTAAGTGAATGAGAACCCCCATCAATGTAGATGATATTACGATTTGAAATGTTATTAAAATTTTAGGCAACATCCATGGGCAGTTATCCACCCAGAACAACGTTTCTCTCGCCAAAAGAATTTAAACAACTGCTCAAACCTACTGAAAATTCAGACGAGTCGGCAAATGAAGACCCAGATGACCAGTGTCTCAGTCCTCTTCAAAAACTAAAAGCTGTTTTCCAACTTCATTTAAATCAAATTCAAGATAATCAAACTACATTTAATAACATTGAGGCTTCAGATTTAGAGTCTGCGCTTTTAGTAATTGACCAACTACTGCAAAAGCTGGAAGAGTCATTAGAAAGTGATGATCAGTGTAAACCAAAATTGGATATTAAAGTGATGGTTCCACCAGAAAGTTTAGCAGAGCTATTTAATATTAGGCCAGTATACGTCTTGATTGATGGAATTGATGAAATTGACAATCTGCCCACTTTTTGGCTAACTTCGATTCCTCCAGCTTTTGAAATTGATGCCGAAAACGAAGAAACTGATCTGGTAATTGATTGATTTGATTGAATTTGTTATCTACTTATTATAGCGTGAATGTATGTTGATAACTTTATTTTTTGGTTACAGGTTCGTTGTGATTTGGAAGAGATTTCCAAAACATATTTGAATGGATTTGACGCTTCTCAAGAGATTCGCAATATTTGTAAAGCTTCAGATGCAAAACTTGATAGTTCTCAAACTGAAAACAAAGGAAGTGCATCGCAGTCAGATTTCGGAATGCGAGCTCCAATGCATTCCATGATGCATCCCCATAGAAGATCTCAATTCCCCATGTCCATGCGAGGATCTGGACGAGGAATGTTTGCTCGGGGCCTTTCAGGACCTGGTCGTGGTCTTTACGACCCATTCCGCTCTCGACCCCCTAATACGTCACGACCACCCTCCCTTCATGTTGACGATTTCGTGGCACTAGAGTCATCTGGACAATCTGGGGGTCAGAGTAGACAGAGTGATCCCTTTGCCGGCCGAGGCAGGGGATTAGGTCCTCGAGGACCGCCCAATATTTACTCCTCAGATAGACGCAGAATAATGAGTGTCCCTAGACCTTCTGGAGGCGCTTACTATGACCGAAAACACGAATCTCTTACTTCTCAGGCACTCAGGTACTTGATTAACGCTTTAAAGTATTAAATTGAATTGGGACACTAAGAACATGATTGTGACGATGCATGCAGGCCTATGAGAGGAGGAAGAATATACTCAACCCCAAACAGTGATCGATGGACAGCGGACTCCCGACCCTCAGTGTCCAGCCACAGTATAGACCAATCATACCGATCCTCATCCACCGGACCTACAAGAAGTAGCAGCACATCCTCCCCTCGTAGTCACTCCAATCAGCCCTATCCTCCCCCAAGATCCAACGTTTACAGGGACAGACCAAGTCCAAGCTCCTCAAACGGAAGATTTAAGGAGAGACCCAACAAAACGTTTAATAGATAGATCAGCCTAATTTTATCCCTTAAATTTATATTATACATGTTAAAATTATTGTGAACGTTAATAAAATGACATTTTTATTAATTATCGGCATGATATCGAGTGGGAAGAGTGAGACGAGCTTGTTTTGTCAGAAAAAGTGTTTTTGACCCGGGCTGTAAACTGAGTAAACTGACTCCATGTGACGAGCTGTTTGGTGAGTTTCAGAAACTATCAATTCCTGCCCCTTCTCCATCCTTATCCCCTGCTTATCTTGGCTGTTGGGTAAGACGTCTGGCCTCCATGTTTCTGTCTCAGGGATTTGAGAATCTCAATTATCTCAAATTGAGACGAAAGTGTCTGTGATTGTGATTAACATCCGCAATGATCACTTTCAGATTCCCATCTTAAGAATTGAGCTCACGAATACGAATGAGGATGGAAGCGGAGATTAAAGTTGAAGATGTTGGCCCAGCGATGGTTGAGCCCCTGATGATAAGCACAAGGGATGGGGAGAGTCAGACGGACTACCGGTCGGACTACCTCCGACTCTTCCCCAAAGGACTGCCCCCTCTCCATCCCACCCGGGCTAATCGGAATAAGGTAGGCTACTTTGTTATCAATGTTATCTCACTTAATGGCATAATTAATGGCTACATCCAACCAAATCTTTTTCAAACAGTTGAGTTCAGTAGCATAACAATTGGGTGTCGATCTCTATCTAAAATAAGTATATGCATAATTTTACATTGGAATTTTAATTAGACCAACTTTGTTGGTGAAAGTTTTGTGGGCAAGGTCTCCGTTGGTTGTGTTGTGGACTAGTCAATGGAGTGAAGGGAAAGTGGAGCTGATAAAAGAGCCCAACTCCAAATAATGCTCCTTCCTCCAACTCCTTGGCACTTCATTAGTCCTCCAAGAAGCGGAATTAATTGTCTGAAACACAATCTTTCTCCATTTCCTCCAAAGATCGGGTTTCCTCCCTCCCTCCCGATAAGCCACTTCACTCCCCGATAACCAACTCCATTGTTAAGCATGGAAGCATTTCCAGCAGACTGCACACGCTTTATGCTCTATTTATTATCCACAGGGCTCTTTTACATAATAACATCCTTTTATACCGTTTGCTAATATTGGGCTTGAAGCATGATGCATAATAAATAGCCTTCAATTTTTGATACGATCAAAGTCAAATGAGTTTTGCATTTTGTAGAAGCTCGCAACGTGTGGTCACACTACAAAATTGAACCAATATTTGTTTTCCATCCATTTACCTCGCATTTTACCTCGTAAATCGATTTTACTAAATAGTTAATGACTCTTATTTGGGGAAATGGTTTTGGCCGAAATTGTCCTTTTATGCGCAAATCATTTAGTCGCTCTATAATTAAATCATAAACATTTCATAGGATTGGAACTGCCTCTTGCCCTCTTTTATGTCCACTATACTTTTTTAATTTGATTGTTTCTCTCCTCAATTGTTCCGCTGGGCATTGGAACAATCCTCTCTCTGTTACTTCTCTGTCTTCCCCTCCAAAAGCCAACCAACGTCCACCCAAACTATTTTACAAACGTTCTCCAAACCCCGTCCTGAATATTTCATCCCAGCGACGTGTCTATACGGAGAAGGAAGAGATGAGATGTCAAATCTGTTAAAGTTTCATGATCATCCAACATCCTCTTATGCATCCACTCACTTTTGAATCTGAATGCTGTGAAATTTGGATGGGGATGGAAAGTTTAATGACTCCAGAACATGCGTCTGTTTGTTTTATTATACTCCCATTAAATGTTTCATCGCACTGTTGAGTTATTTAGCTTTCCCCAAACTTTAATTTGACATCAAATATGGATGTAAAAATGAGAAAAACATTCTTCACTCACTCAGATCTGCTCTACACTCTTATCGTCAGTCAGCAAACTTTAATTGGCAAAAAGCAGAGCAATTTGATAGATAATTTTAATACTTTCTTAAGAGATTAGAAACTGCAAAAACCGTTAAGTTTAAAAGAGTCTCGGTTGTTTTTTGGGTGTGCAATTAGCAATTATGCGTCATTAGATGTAATTGTTTTAGGGTGGAAGTGACATGGCTTCTTTCCATTTGACACAAAAGGGCGATAGTCAATACTGCACATGATGTTATGGATTATTATAGTGAACCAACATTCTTTAAATCGCCCCTTGAACCCATCTTTTATTGTTTCACAGCATTTAGCACAAATAATACTCCTCCCCAACAACTGTCATCTTTTGTCCCGTTGAATTTGCATGCAAGCATATTAAATGTGGGCAATTGTTGCTTCTAATATCATATCGTCAATTTTGGTAAATGCTAATCTCGGATGTTTTTATTATAGCCATTCTTCTCAACAGTTTGGTGACCTGAATATAAACTGAGCGGAACTAATAACTAACTAACCTCCAACTTATTATTATTATATCCTTCCTCTCTTAACTTTTTCTTAGGCGAGTTGCTTTTAATAATGGATCCACTCTCAGACATGCGTTTTTTAATCGTATAAATAGATATAAAGTTGGGTGTCATGAGAGTCTCATAAACATTGTACAACAATGGGGACTGTTACTTATAACATTGTTAACTGACGGACGGATTGATATGTGATAACAACCAAAGAGTGAAATTTTGTTTGGGATGCACTAATAATATGAAGTTCCATTTGGCATCCTTTGTTAACGCCACTTTATTAATAGCTTTATATAAATCTCTCCGACTCTTAATTCACTCTTCTTGTAAAAAGGCCTCTGCTTAAAATTAGATTGCATTACGGAATAATTTGTAGAGATGACAGCATGTGTAATTTATTTATTGGTCATGATTCCACTAAATTTCCAATAAATTAATAAATTTAGCTGTAGGGTGAGAAGGGCGTATTAAAAATTGATCCTCGATGATTGCAAACAATTTTGTAGGTGTTGGTAAAGTGAATACGCCCAACAGCCATCAATTTCATTTCCAATGAGGAGTCAACTTTTCGGATTAAATTTCGTGAGATTATTTCCATATTATTTGTATTTGTTTTCTAAAGTTGGCTAAGATTTCAAATGGAGAGAAACACGAGCCAATTGAAATATTTGTGGGCTAAACACAAAATAACTTATAGCTTTGGTGGATTGGCTTTTGTTGGCAAGTATTGAATGGTATTGATATTCACTCCATCATTCGCCATCAAAGATCTCTTTTATTTTTGAAGCGTCAAGAGAATACTCATTCGGAGTCCATCCATAACACAGATAGATCTATACTCTTATTGAATCCAGTCTTTTCAAGTCAAGTCAAGTGAAGTAGAGTAAGGTGAGTCCGAGTGGGAATTAAATGGAATGTGAAATATGGATTCACTTTTCACGAGGCGTGGAAATATTTTAATTGAAATCTCACTTTTCCCTTCAACTCAACATCAGCACTTGCTCAAACATTTCCCAATGACAAAGGCATCACTTTTATTTGAAATTGCTCCCATTCGGGTCAAGTACGCATATTCTCAACTCCCATCCTATTTTGTGTTATGTATTGCACAAATCTTTGTTTGTGGGGAGTGAGATTGACAAGTGTTTTGGGGAAGGATGAGGAGATTTAAAAGTGTTTGTCGAGAGCTAATTCATATCTTGATATTATTGAGCCTCCTTCATTTGAATTGCGGTGGGGGAAAAGCTCATTAGCGGCCACTATCAAGGAAGTGTAATTATATAGGCCACAAAAACAAGGATCGATAACCAAAGTGGAAGTTGTAGAGTCCTCTACTTAATTAGCCACCTCTCAACAAACTCCAGTCCAACTGTACGTCTTATTGTTTTGCTTTCTTTGCATTCTTCTCTGGAAATCGAATGCCAATATGCGTGATTGACAAATCACAGAATTTGAAATTTGGATCGACGACAAAGACAAATGATTTAAATTTCTAAAGTTCAGTGATGTTCAATTGAGTAATTAGCTCGAGGCTTTTAATCTGTGTGCAGATGAATGGACCAATTGTTTCACAAAAGTTTCACTTGAGCCATTTCCTTCCTTCTTCTCCTTCAGATTCCTTTGTTCCGGAGCCACTATTAAATGTGGTTCACAAGGACCACTATTTGGCATTGTTGGGAACTTTGATTGAAGAGATCTACTATTTGTTTTGTTGTCTTTTGGAATGCTTGATAACAAATTCTTGGGAGAATGGGGCAATTTGGGCTGGATATTTTGGGCCATGTCTTCACATTGGATTGATGGAGCTGAATTGGGTGGAAATGTTGGAAAGAAGAAATTCTTGGTGGATTTGACAAATGATTTTGGGATCTCATTTTTAATGTATCCCTTGGGATGTATGCAAAGGAGAATGTAATATGTATACAACAAAGTCCACAAGAAGAGTCTTAAAGTGGATCCGTCCGGCTATTTGCCAAATCTCCCCACTTCTTTGCTCCATATATTCATGATGGATTTCCCACTTATGCCCACATTTTAATTTTAATGGGCCGGGGAACTCTTGTAAATTGTTCTGATTAAAGCTGTAATCAAAGAGCTCCCCTTGACTTTGACAGCAAAAGTCCTTTTATTCAGGGGGAACAAGGCAGACAAAAGAAGGGCCACAATAAATACTCTCTTTCTCTTATTTCCCTATTTCGTGGAAGAAGAAATTGAAAATCATTGTATTGTGATGACAGGACTTGAAAAGTTTTGTCTCTGCTGCACTTGTTACATAGCCTATATCTCAACCTTTATACCTTTCTGTTTGCTACGCAATTTTTGATATAAATACATATACCTTGATTTCATTTGTCATTCATCAATTGAAGAGATGGGGATAATAATGAGCCAGCTGGGCATCTAATGAGCATGTAAATTCTAAATCTCTCTCTTCCCCACATTATTAAGAGACTGACTTTGTGTCAAGTGTTGTATTCCTTGTTTTCCTTGTCATTTGGTGTCGACTGCTGTTAGATTGTCACTTGTACAAAATTGTTCAATCAGTTGGGAGATTGTGTCATTTTGGGGTCGTGTAACTTTTGAAGTGAAAGCATGTCTTGGAACATCAATTCCATTTTCCCATCTTTCCCCATCCCTTCACTTTTATCCAAATTGACGTCTTTTATTTTGGGGATAGAAAAGGATTTTCTTTCTCTCTCTCTTCCAAAGCTCAAATGGACATGTAACAAAGCTCCTTATTCCAATCCATGATAATAACAATCCGTGGTTGTTATACATTGTTATATAAGTATTATTGTAGATAATAATATGAGATTCACACCTCGGACACAAGTCTCATTGTTTGAAATGAAACATCCTCCCATTTTGGCTCAGCTCGCGGAGAGACAGAAAGAGAGAGAGAGGAATTGGATGTGAGTCGTATTTAAGTGTGTCCCAAATAGCCCGTCCTCTCAGTTGGCCACAGAATTCTGGCGTGGAATCATCTCTCCCTCATCTCCAACACTCCCCTAATAATAATAATAAATAAGGAGGACTTGATAGAGGAGAAAGTATAATTTGTGATGCGTGGGGAGAAAGTTGTGGCGGCGTTCACTCGTCCCGAGCTAACCAGGTGCACTTGAGTAATTGGATGGAAAGTTTACAAAAGTTGTCTCACTCAAACAAGAAAAGAGGAGAGACCGGAATCCAACAAATATATCAACCAGAGTTATATATGTCTCAACTAATGACGACTTTTGGACAAAGAAGCTTTTTTTAATTAAAAGTTGTTTGATTTGAGGAGTGTAATAACAAAGGGTATTATTAGTTGAACTTGAGCAAGGGCTCAGAAGAGGAAACTTGAGAGAAGCTTCCTTTGCTCGGGATTAATATCGGCCACATTTTGATGAAAATTTTGTGTGGGATCAATCAAATTAGAGAAGGGAAATTGGTATTTTATATCCAAATCCGACTGCCGGAGGGAGGAAACATCAAAAGTTAAAGTTTTGTGGTCTGTAGTGGAAAGTGAGAGTAAAAGTTGACCAAGGTGAACACAACAAAGCAAACCCAACAAAAATTGGCTGCGAAGAACCAGTCAGTTTAATTTCCGGACTTTTTGAGGCGAGAGCTGAAGGCGAAATTGATAAATTAGCAGATTTAACAAAAAGTTGAGTTGATACTCTTTTAAATTTGTTGTCTCCACTCTTGTTCGCTAAACACAAAGTTTGGTTAAGTAGCACTACGTTCACTTTATTATAATCTTTTGAACAACATCCAAAGTTTTTTTCTCTCCTGCCAAACATTTGAACGCAGTTTCAGTTGGTTTCATCTCTCTCTCTCTCTCTCCTTCAGCATCCCAAAGAAAGAAGTGTTTTGTGGTTTACCTTCACGGACAAAGTGAAATTCCGAGTCCCTCTTCTTCCAGCCCAGTTTGTATGCAAATAAGAGGCTTTAGCAGTGGAGGATGTTTTGGGAGGACAGGGAGTTAGTGACACGGACATTTGGGATGCGGTGGAATATTTCCTCACTCTCAAAGAATTGAGACTGTTACCTTGCTATATTTAATAAGCCCAGAAGATATCAGAGCCAACTTCCCAAGCCAACTTTGTGAACAAGGAGGAATATTTTTATAATTATATATTTGGCTGTAGCCATTCCTCATCCCATATAAATTGAGAACCCGTTGCCAAAACTCTGCTATATAAACTTTAAGTTAAGCGTCCCCTAATTTTTGAAGGGGTCCCATCCGAAAGTTGGATCAGTGGCACTCGAGAGTCTCATCAAGTTTGTGAGACGTGATATTATTACCAAGATGAACATCCACACTCCCTGATCGGA
>JAQIXN010001386.1:0-18972 GCA_034698145.1 Proisotoma minuta
ATTTTGTCAAAAAAGTGACAAAGTATCCAAGGATTTGGGTTTCCTTGTATTGTGAACAAAAAACCACTCTGTATATACATTTTTTTTAAATGCGTGAATAGAAATCGTATCCAAGTATTGAGAAAGCGACGGAAGATATTCGCGATGGGAAAATTTGGGGCTACATTTACTTTCCTCAGAACTATTCTGCATATCTGATAGATAGAGGTGGCAATCCTGCATTCGCATTGGAAGAGACTTATGACGGGTCGAGAATATCCTTTGAGATGGATATGTCCAGTAAGTTCAAAAAAGACACAACAATGGGGCTGGTGACGGATGCTTTACACAATAATTCTTCAAGTTCTTCAATGATTTCCTTTCAACTTTTATCCAATACAGACCAGCAGATAGGTCATTCTCTAAAAAGAATATTTGTAGCCACCTATTACAATTTTCTTGTCCAAGTTGCTCTTGACTGTGGCTTCAACCCCAGACAAGTTGAACTACCTCTCAATGTAAGTTTGCCAAAAAGTTTTATATATAACAATCAATCAATTATTATTATTTTTTAAAAACAGTTCAAAGATCCACTTTATGGCTCTGACGGGACAAGTTTCAGTGAATTTCTAGCCCCATCCGTGTTCCTTGGGTAAGAAATAATAACAAGACTTGACCAATTTGATTTAAATCATTCTGCAAATGGAAATCTATTTGAAAAGTGACTTTATGTTGCATTTTCAAGTGCCGTCTGAAATAGCAATCTTTCATTTGACATAATACTCGGTTGGATAATAATAAAATTGTTTCTATAAATTTTTCTATTTTTCTATTCCAGGCTGCTTTTTTTCTTCCCCCTCTGTTCTTCGGGGATTTCCTACATCTCTGAGAGAAAGTCTGGGACTCTGAGTCGTACGTTATTGGCTGGAGTTACAACTACGGAGATCATGGTGGCCTTTCTGATCAGTCAATTGGCCGTGTTGCTTGTTCAATCAGCCCTCGCATTCGTCATTCTCACCCTCGTCTTCAAGATTCAAATTTTAGGCTCAGTACCTTTGGGCGTTGCTCTGGCAGTATTGGTTGGAATCGGTGGGATGTCAATGGGATTCTTGATCTCTGTAATCTGCCAAGAGGAAATTCACGCCGTGCTTTTAGCCATTGGGTTAGACATAAGCATTTATTTGACCACTATCTTTGAACATGCAATAATATTGTTTATCATTATAGGTCATTTTTTCCTAATTTCCTACTCGCAGGAATGGTATGGCCTATTCAAGGCATGCCCCTTTTCCTACAGGTATTTTGATTTTTTGTGCGTTTTTGATGTATATTAATGATTTTAATTGTTACGATTGTAGTACATTGCATACTTGCTTCCTTGTACTTTGGCTTGTGAAAGCATGAGAAGGTAAAAATTTATGATACATTTTGCTGTTCTTGAACTAATTAATTTTGATTGTCGTTTTAGTATTGTCTCGCGAGGGTGGGGCTTCAGCCACAAAAACGTTTATCCTGGTTTCATTTCTACCATTGGGTGGATTATAATTTATTGGGTTTTAACTATTTTATTACAACATTACAAATCAAGAAAATAATGTTTATTTATATGAAAACAAATATTTGTATATAATGGTGAGTACAAATAATCTTATTGTTAACTTTTTTTCCTGACTGAGACAATGTGAATAAAAAAAAAAGTTTCATGAATTTGAATGGTTACAAAAATATTTCTCGGGGAAAAATCTTAGGCTTGGTTTTAAGAAATTGATTTGTCTAATTCATTTAAAATGCAAAATTATATAGGTATGTTTGTAGGTGTGTAAATACACAATAATACAATAGTTTGGTTGATTGGTAGGTGCATTATCATTCTTGCTTGATCAGATCCTTTGTGTACGCAGACGGTTCAATATTTAATTCCTTTTCCAATTGCATTGCTTGCAATTTTTTGAGGTAGACATCATGGTCCACACACACCATTTGTTTCGAGGCAAGCTCAATTTGCTTGGCCAAGTACCGCCGTTTCAACTCTACAATGGACATAGCTTTTGATATCAATGCCGGATTCAGATTTTCCAAGTGTACTTTTGGGTTAGATCTTTGTGCCGCTTGTCGCAAAGCTTCATCCGTTGTTAACTACAATTATTAATAATTTTATTTACATTTATGTTTAAAAGAATTTTCTTAGAAAATTCATGTTAAAAAATCTACCTGATTTTTTGGCTTTGGTTGTTCAACGACAGTTTGCTTTGGAAGAGTCAGTGATTTAATTGATGACAAAGCTTTCTCGACAAATTCCGGCGTTTCCTCATCATCAGAAGAACTTACAGATATCTAAATAATCATAGCAAAAAATATTTTAAATTAATGATATGTTATTACTAATAACTTATTAGCCAAATTATATTTACCAAGTCTTTGTTATTTTCAGTTCTAGAGGGAACTTTAGACTTTGCTTTCACCGGAATTATGGGTTTTTGGAGTTTTTTAATCAGTGCTGCCCTGTTTAGTTGAATATTTTTGGAAATTTTATTCTTTTGTTCTTTCTCACTTTCTTCATCCTCAGTACTGCTAACCTTGTCATCAACCTTCCTGCGTCGTTGCTCATGTTGCATTACTTGATTTTTGCCATCGGTATTCTTTACAAAAAATAAGTTAGTTTAGCTCGAGTCAAAGCCAAAGCTTATTAGCTTATAAGCTTATAGTGACTGAAACACGATAGAGCCTATGATAGGCATTGAAAAATTCCGTTTCAAAAGTAAGGCTAACGATAAGTTTGCAAAAATGATTGAAAAGTTTTAAATGGCTCTCACTTTTAGAAAGCCGATGACTATTTTAATATGGGAAAGATTCGCTGATAAAATAGGGCAATTGAGAGATATAGATATCACGGACTCTGAAGTTTTTAAAAAATATGAAACCAATGCTTCATAGTTGATATATGCATAAAACAATTTTATTTCAGAAGAAGAAACTTACTTCAAGAACCAAACGACGCTTCACTCCTTTACGGTCATTTGATGTAGACTCATCTTTACCACCATCTTTTCGTGGAATTTGAGGCGTTTTGTTTGGAGTGGTACTAGACAAAGAATCCCTTTTCTCCTTTTTTCCTGTGCTGGATTTCGTTTGAAGACTTTGTTTTGGTTCCTTTTTATTTGCTACCTTTGAAACCTCGATTTTAAAAATAGTTTCATTATCAGTGCTTCTCGAGTTTCGAGTTGATCTTATGGGTCGATTTGAGTATTTTTCATTTTTTGGTTCATTTTTCTTTTCTGAGCCTCGAGTCAATCTCTTAGGAGGAGCATCTTTTTCTTCTACTTGTTCAATCTCATCTTCTGAATAATCTGAATCATCAATAGTTTCCTTTTTGGTTTGTTTTGATATCTTCCTACTTTTAGTAAACTTCTTTGAAGTTTCTGCACTTTTCTGAATTTTTTGCATTTTACTCTTTGGTTTTTTAGGCGTTTCTTCTTCGTCTTCATCCGATCCAGAGTTTTCAGTTTCAGATTCAGACGATAGCTTTCTTGAATTTTCCGAAGTCATCACTCGAGGAACGGTTAATTCTAGCACCCTTTTTTTACCTGGAAAACATCATCGTTTCATTAATCCCTTTAATATGATAACAAAATACCAATTTGCTTATATTTCACGACATAACTGGAATTTTCCACTATTGGGGCCAATGAATCATCAGCGTCAAGATCGCCAGTTCGCAAAATGTCCTCAATCGAATTCAGCTGAGGCTCAACTTCCATTGCATGATCATTTGACGAGTCTGCAGCGGAATTCTCCTCAACATCAGAGTGCAAGTCGCCAGAAACTTCTTGTCGATTGTTTGTCGAATTGTGACTGTTGGTAGCCACATTATTTTCACTAGACACCGGTGACGAATTTTCCATTTCGTCGTCCTCTTCCTCGTCGGAGCTTTGGATAGTGATGGGCTTCAAAGGCAAGCGAGTTCGACGAGCGTGGCGAAGCATCTTCCGACTGATTATACAAATGATAAGTAAACAAATTAGGACTGCGTTAAAAACTCACCTTAATGATAACCGAAGTTATGTATTATTTATTTGAAACACGTAAAATTATTTGTGTGCAGTGCAAAATCAATGTGACTTTCCGGACTCTCTCCCGCTACAAACGAAATCTGCATGAAATGAAAGCATCGCACTTTTGCCAAACATTTGCATTCATTTATTTGCATCAATTCATGAAAAACTTTTTCAAATGCAAATTATTTTTTAAAAATGATTATTCACAGATAGTTTCAGATTTTTTTGTATAATTAGTCTGGCTGACATTTTCATAATATTTGTACTTCAATCTAATAAATTGACCTTTTCAAATTCCTAATATACAAAAAATAAAAATCAATAAATCCATGATTTGAAAGAACAATGGACAGGGAACATTAAATTATGCCAAAATAAAATGTCGGAGACTTGAGTTTGCTGGCGTGAGCAAGTTTTTTGCGGACGTGACCAATTTGCTATTATAACGATAACTCATGTCGCAATAGACGTCGGACGCCAATGATTTAGCAAATGTCAAGAAAGAATAAAATACCCCTCATTAATTATTTAGTCTTTTGGCCAGCCCCTGCTTACTAATAAAGGGAATCAATATGAATACATATTTTTTTCAATAAGTATCATACTAATAATCGTATTGTCTTGCTAGTCCTAAAATGTCTTGAAAATCGTCACTAGTTATTTTGTCAAAAATGCCATCAAAGAGCGTCCTCAAGGCGTTTGACACTTATGCATCAACTTTTCAGAAACTAAACAAAGCTCCTATAGAATGGGATATGAAAAATCAACGCCTGATTTTCAATCAAGGCTTCAAACCTTTAAGAGTTTGGTATTTCAATGTAGTAATTGTTGTATTTCTTGGAATGTTTTCATGCACCTGGGGAATTGTTATAAAACAGTTTCTAAATGCGGATGGTAAGGTGACATTTTTCAGGGTCTTAATTTTGTTGGGCCTGGGTACATTAGTGACTGCAGCATTAAGCTTCTTTGTCATTTTTGTCAAGTATGGGCACTCGTATGTTCAAGGGTTCAATCAATTGATGGTGTTAGAGACAAAGTTAAAGAGTGTCGAAAGTAAGTCTTTGAATTTTTTTTAGCCTTTATGAAAGCACATCTATTTAAAAATTGTTTACATTTATAATCCCACTTATTATAGCAAAAACGTCCCAAGCTGTGGAATCGCATTCGGAACCTGTTCAGTTGCCACCAATAGTGCAGAAAGCTATTGGGGTTGTGAACGGATTCTACATCCCTACAGAACATGACGCTTTGGGGACAATTTTGATACCGCTAATACACATTCATCATCACAGCATTGTGTCTCTAACAATTTTCCCCTTGATTCTCCAGCTAGATCCCTTCTACTTTGTGATACTTTACATCAACAGCTACTTCTCGCTTCACTGGAAAATCAATGTTCTGTTACATTTGATACGGACGCTGCTAATCTTAATTTCAGCCGTCGAAGTTTGTGGACTTTGGCCAAAAGTAATGCTTCTGTTCATCTCACATTTCATCATGATCAAAAACAGTTTGGAAACAATTTACAGGTGAGCCTGCCTGTAATAACAATAATACATAGCTGCTTTTGCATTTAAAAATTATCTCTGATTTTTTAACACGCAACAGGGCAACAATCAAGATCTCGAGCATTAACAGAAACATCAAATTTCGCATATTTCATCTGCATTGTCTCATGAACAATTATCGCCAACTTAATCTCACCATGTCTATGGCATGTTTTCTGCTTCAAAATGGAACATTTATTCTCTTGACTGTTGGACTAGTTGTTTGCTGCCTTTCAAATTACGGCACCATAAAATTCATTGGCGTCGTTCCTATATACTTTTTCCCTTTCTTCCCATTTCTTTCTACTCTAATTTTATTTGTTGTCCGCTCCACGCTACCCTTTTGTCAGAGAATCTGCGAAATTTCCGAAAAGCTAAAAAGTGCGTGGGATTCATTAGATCAGCATAATAGGTCAAGAACATATTTGAAAAGATATGCAAAAGGGATTCAAAGCTTGCAAATCTATTCTGGCGTTCACACCAGCAAAATACTCGTTCTGAATAAACGAAACAAAACCAACTATTACTATTTAATTGTTCTATACACTGTGGAAATGTTAGTAACTGCCTCTTAAAGCAGTAGAGAGTTTCTAATTGATTTTTTTTTATTATATAACGATAAGTTTCATTATAAATCCTGTTCACTTGAAACTAGTAAAAAAAATCTTGGCACACAGAATAATAATTATTATTATTATGCTCGTAAAAATGGTAAAATTACTAGAATTTGAATAAAGATAGTTAAACGACTTTATTCCCAATACTCGTCTTCATCATCTTGTTGACTAGCTTGGATAGCTGCTGAATTTCCAGGAAGACGAACAATCCCGTTTTTGATTGCATAAAAAAGCATAATTATTGAAGCCATGAGACCCACCGCAACTTTTTGCTTCACAGGAAACAATTCGTCTTCCTCTTTTGTTTTAACAATTGGCTCCCCATCCTCCCCATATTCCAAAGATGATATATATGCTGGACTTCGACCTAAAAAATAACATTCAAACATTTTTAATAAAAAAAATAATCTTTCTCAATCAATTTATTGTTAAATAAACCTTGGATTGTAACTGGAAAATATCGCTGAAGAATCCGAGTTAGATAAGAAACCAAGTTCGCATTTGCTGGAGACATGATAAATTCCTTTATTGGATTATTTGGCAGTTTAACTCTCCAAAAAACTGCCAAGTAGCTGAATGCAATTGCATCCATTGTTGTAGGCGAGGAAGTGCCCATAAAAAACTCATTGGAACCCAGCTTTTGAGATAAATTGTTGATGCATCTTTTGGCTTTTTCTACAATAAACAGCTCTACATTTTGAGGATTATCTTCCGCATCCCGATAAACTGAGACTACGATTTCCTTGGCCTGCCTTCGTAATTTGTCTGGATACCAGCATTTGTATACCCAAGGCATTCGACTTCCGTAAAATGGACGAATCACACCGTAATTTCGATCATCCACCCAACTTTAAAGACAAAATACAAATCCTAAATCAAACCATCATATGTATTATGCAAATATTCTTATTGAAACTTACAAAAAGTATTGATAAGCCACATGCAAAGACTCCCAAATTAGTTGACTATAAGCTACTGTTTCAGAACACTGCTTTGAACTAAGGCCATAATCTCCACTAAAATTCTAATAGACAAAATTTCAATTGAGAATGATCAATAAATTGGCAAACAACGCTTAATTATTGAAATTGTCCCACCTTTGTCCTTAAATAACTTGAAATATCATGTGCTGAGAAGAGATAGCGTGAATTAGTTTGTTTAAAGAAGGGAATGGTGCCTCTGGGGGACTTCCAAGGATTGTTGCATTCGTGAATTGATGTGGGGGCCCCAGCAATCCGAACGGCAGCCTAAAAATGCAAAAATACATAATTAATCCATTGTTTTGAGATGATTACCAATTGTTAGTATTGTTACCAGTGATTGTAAGCTCTCGGGGTCAATGGAGGGCAGACCCCAACCCCCAGAGTAAAGGAAAAGTTCCATTTTCCCCTCCTCTTCAAACTGAGATTTCAAATTATTTCTGGATGAAGCCATAATATTAATATTTCCAGCAATTTTTGGAAATTATTTTTTGACTGGTGAACATTTCATCATGAAATTGATCAATTGCCGGTTCAGGGAAAAATGATGCATCGGTCTTCTGAACCGCTAAACGGTTGGACGTTTCACTTTTAAATTTTCGTCTGCGATTTGGAATTTCTTCATTCTTTTTGAAACTTTCAATTTTTGGTGAATTTTAGAACAATTCTTTTAAACAACGTTTTCAAAAGGGTAATATTATGGAGGAGATTGAGAAGTTGGAATATCTGTCCCTCGTGTCCAAAGTCTGCACCGAGTTGGACAATCATTTAGGACTCAACGACAAAGATTTGGCCGAATTTGTCATCGCTCTCGCGGACGAGAACCCCACGTTTGAAGGCTTTCGAACAGCATTGGAGAGAAATGAGGCAGAATTTACGGTGAGTTATATTCAATTTTCAATTATTAGAAATATAGTTTTGATGAGCGAATAAAATGATTCTAATGTCATATTATATAACATTTCCACAGGATGCATTAACGGCCAACATCTTTCGGTTGATAAGACACATGAGATCAAAGTCGCAGAGTGAAAATGAAGCTGTAGGTCGAAATTCTACTTCGCTTGCAGCCACAGATGTCAAAAAGGAAGTTTTGTCCCATAAATTCCCATTCCTCGCCATTCCTGATAACCCAGAAGTCCAAACAATGTAAGTATTTTGATTGGATTAATAGAACTGAATTTTTGAACTAAATGTATAATTTCCAATTTTCAGGCTTCAAGCTGAAGTGCAAGAAAAAATTAAGAAAGAAGAAGAAACCAAAGCAAAGAAAGCAGAAGTTCAAGACATGATGGCAGCTCTCGAATCTCTTGCCCCTTCTGCAGCTACCGCACCAGTCCCCAGCGATAAAAGTACTTCAAAAGGGAAACGCAGAAGTAGAAGTAGGAGTCCAAAAGATAGTCGAAGTCATCGACGAAGTCGATCAAGGTCAAGGGACGGACGGAGACGACGTAGCAATAGCCATTCTCCAAGAAGAAGAAGACGTTCAAGATCCAGAAGTACCGACAGAGATAGGTACGTGTCAGTAATTAATATTGCAAATTGTTTAAATTCACAATTTTCACTCGTACACAAATTATAATAATTTTTGTCTAATTTTGTTTTAAGATCACACAAAAATCGAGGCCGTCATTCCAGATCTCGTTCCAATTCCAGAGATCGAGAAAGAGACAGTAGGCGGAGATTAGGAGAACATGCAAAGTTTGAGAAACCATATTTAAGTGACAAGCTACCACCAAGTGAACCGGAAGTTGGGAAAATATTTAACGGGAAAGTTTCATCAGTGGTTAAATTCGGCTGTTTTGTCCAACTTGAAGGTCTGAGACGTCAAGGAGGTGGAAAATCCTGGGAGGGACTTTGTCACATTTCACAACTTCGGAGAGAAGGGCGTGTGAATGAGCCTTCCGATGTTGTAACCCGAGGTCAGCACGTCAAAGTTAAAGTTCTCTCATTCAACAACAACAAAGTCAGTCTTAGTCTTAAAGACGTGGATCAAGAAACTGGTGAAGATTTGAATCCCTCAATCAATCAAAACAATGGTCGTGGAGATGATGAGAGTGAAATGAGAAATCCAGACAGACCCTTGGCTAGCAAGAATGCGTATGTCATCCCTGCTCTAAGAGATATGTCAGAAGATCCTGCGAAATATCGAACAAATAGAATTTCTTCTCCTGAGCGATGGGAGCTTAAACAAATGCAAGCAGCAGGAACATTGGATAAGCAGACATTGTTGGAACTGGACGACGAGCTCCATGTCCTCAACGACAATGATGATGACGAAGAAGAAATTGAAGTTGAACTTATGGAAGAAGAGCCTGCATTTTTAAGAGGCGTTGGAGGTGGCCGAATGCTCCATGACTTGTCTCCCGTACGAATTGTGAAAAATCCTGATGGCTCCCTCGCCCAAGCTGCCATGATGCAAAGTGCACTATCTAAAGAAAGACGGGAAACTAAAATGATTGAAAGGGATGAGCAAGGTAATAATAATTATTATTACTATTGAAATGTTTCATTTATAATAATATTTTTGATAAACTAGTTAAATTGATTTTAATGTTGAATAATAGGAGATCGACGTGGCCAGAAAGGAGGAAGAACAAATTGGAATGATCCACTACCAGAGGAACCGGAAGGCGATGGAGGAGCATCCCGTGGAATCGGACTTCCTGGAAGTAATGCGATGGAACTACCCGAATGGAAGAAACACATTATCGGAGGAAAGAAAGCAAGTTATGGACGAAAGACCAACATGTCAATATTAGAACAACGTCAATCTCTTCCCATATACAAACTAAAAGACGAGTTAATTAAAGCAGTAGCAGATAACCAAATTCTCATTGTGATTGGAGAGACTGGCTCTGGAAAGACGACACAAATTACGCAATACCTTGCAGAAGCAGGTTTTACAACGTTGGGAAAAATTGGATGTACGCAGCCCAGAAGAGTGGCTGCAATGTCTGTGGCAAAACGTGTGGCTGAAGAATACGGTTGTCGTTTAGGACAAGAAGTAGGCTACACAATTCGTTTCGAAGACTGTACTTCCCCAGAAACTCTAATAAAGTACATGACAGACGGAATGTTGCTGAGAGAATGTCTATTGGATTCTGATCTCAAGGCATATTCAGTCATCATGTTGGATGAAGCTCACGAGAGAACAATTCATACAGATGTGCTCTTTGGTCTCCTCAAAAAAGCTGTGAGCAAACGAAAAGATTTAAAGTTAATTGTCACATCAGCTACTTTGGATGCTGTAAAATTTTCTCAATATTTCAACGCTGCTCCAATCTTCACAATCCCAGGGCGAACCTTTCCTGTAGAAATCCTCTACACTAAAGAACCCGAGACGGATTATTTGGATGCCAGTCTGATAACAGTGATGCAAATCCATCTTAATGAACCACCTGGAGATGTTCTACTATTTTTAACTGGTCAAGAAGAAATCGACACTGCTTGTGAAGTTTTGTATGAAAGAATGAAGTCCTTGGGTCCTGATGTTCCCGAGCTCATCATTTTGCCTGTATATTCAGCCCTTCCTTCAGAAATGCAAACTCGAATTTTTGACCCAGCACCTCCTGGCTCACGAAAAGTAGTAATTGCAACAAACATTGCTGAAACATCCCTAACAATTGACGGAATCTATTATGTGGTGGATCCTGGATTTGTAAAACAAAAAGTTTACAATTCTAAAAATGGAATGGATGCCTTGGTTGTCACTCCAATTTCTCAAGCTCAAGCCAAACAGCGGGCAGGTCGTGCAGGACGTACGGGTCCGGGGAAAACATATAGGCTGTACACGGAAAGAGCTTATCGGGATGAAATGTTGCCAACACCAGTTCCTGAAATTCAGAGGACTAATTTAGCCTCTACACTCATTCAACTCAAAGCTATGGGAATTAATGATTTACTCCACTTTGACTTCATGGATTCCCCACCAGTAGAAGCACTGGTCATGGCCTTGGCTCAACTCCACTCCCTTTCAGCTCTAGATGATGAGGGATTACTAACTCGACTTGGGCGTCGTATGGCTGAATTTCCATTGGAGCCTCCATTGGCAAAGATTGTCATCATGTCTGTGCAGTTGGGTTGTTCTGAAGAGGTCCTGACCATTGTGTCTATGCTCTCTGTTCAAAATGTATTTTACAGACCAAAGGACAAACAGGAATTGGCAGATCAACGAAAAGCCAAATTCCATCAACCGGAAGGAGATCATTTAACATTGTTGGCAGTTTACAATGCATGGAAAAATAATAAATTTGCACCAGCCTGGTGTTATGAAAATTTTGTTCAAGTTCGAACTCTAAAGAGGGCTCAGGATGTGAGAAAGCAACTTTTAGGAATTATGGATCGGCATAAATTGGATGTGGTCTCTTGCGGAAAGTCAACTTCAAAGGTTCAGCAGGCAATTTGTTCCGGATTTTTCCGAAATGCTGCAAAGAAAGATCCACAAGAAGGATACAGAACTCTGGTGGACTCTCAAGTGGTTTATATTCACCCTTCTTCTGCTATATTTAATAGGCAGCCAGAATGGGTCGTTTATCATGAAATTGTTCAAACCACAAAGGAATACATGAGAGAAGTCACAACAATAGACCCTCGTTGGCTTGTAGAATATGCTCCAGCCTATTTCCGATTTTCTGATCCTACAAAACTATCCAAGTTCAAGAAAAATCAACGACTTGAACCGCTGTACAATAAGTATGAAGAACCAAATTCATGGAGAATTTCAAGAGTTCGAAAGCGCAGGAATTAGATTTGTCTATTTTATTGTTAACTCTAGTAAATTAATTTAATAATATTATTAAAAAATCAAAAGTTTTTTGTTATCAAGTTTTTATAAATTGTGATTCACAACTATTTGACTCTTATTTCATTTTGAATAAATTAAATAATTATTAATATCTGTGAAAAACGTATCAACTATATAGTCAAACTAATATTTTAAAACTAAATTCATAATTTAACCCCATCGGTAGTGAGCATAAGCACGATTCCTGAAATTTAAAAAGAAACAGTTAAATTAATAATCATCTACAAATTATAATCAGTAATCATTAATTAATTATTAGTAGTAGTAGTAGTATAACACTTACGCTTCACAGAGTCTATGCAAATCTTGTTTCCTCTTGATTACCTTCCCCTATTGAAAAACCAAAGATAAATTAATTCAGTTCTATGGTAATTAGTCATTTTTTTAAATAAATTAATACCTGTCCTGCAGCAGTTTCCACAATTTCGTATGCCAATCGTTTCCAAAATCTAACATCGTCCTCTTTCTCCTTCCCTGCCTCAATAATCCATTTTATAGCAATTGCCAAACTAGCATTTTCCCGAATTGGCACAGGGACCTGATAAGTATGACCTCCCCGTTTTACAGCCGTCGTTTGAAGAAAAGGTCTCGCATTTTGAACAGCCTGATGAAGTAGTGCGTAAGGATTTAAGACAATTTTTGATTTGTCGTCATTTGCATTATATTTGCGAAGCTGTATTCGTTTAATTTCGGCAAATGTCTAGATCAAGAATTTAAAAATTTAAAATAAAATTTAAAAACCATGGCAATAACTGTTTATTAAATGTTTTACATTTTCCAAGAGTCCTCTGGCCGTCTCTTTGTTCCCTTTTCGCATAATGTGATTTACAAATTTATTGACAAGTGGGTCGAAAAATACGGATGCATTTTGATTACTAAGCATCGGTCGCACCGGCAAAAATTGATAGCGCTCAAATTCTCCAGTCTCTTTAAGTCGCTCTTGGTCAGCCACCCGATATATCGGGTGAACATAAGTGGGAGGGAATTGGGACATTCTGAAAACATAATTAAATATATTTCAATTTATTTCCATGACAACAGTCTTGTAACTTACGCCCTTGTCGAAATTTTCCACACCGAAAATCGCTGCATTTTTTTGGGCAATCTTCTTGGAAGATTTAAAATGCACGAAGCGCGGTGTTCCATGTTCCATGCAAAAAAACTTTCCATGTGCTCGAAATAAATTGTAAATAGTGCAAAATTATAACAATTTCAACAAATAATAACTTTATTCCGTTTCATTCCTTCCTCCAATTTTTGTCAACCTTGAATTGACGGGTGCAAATTTAATTTCTTGGAACACTCCAAAAACACCAAAATTGGGTTTGAAGAAAGGTGCAAAAACCTGGACTTTTGGTAAGGCTTGTGGTTGTGGGGTCGTAAAATAATTATGTATGGGATAAAGGATCGAGCGTTTGAATCGTTTAGAAAAGGGATTGTTTAGTCCGCGTTGTTGATGATAGAAGGGATGTTGTTGTTGTGGGGGCGGTGGGGGGTCGTCTTCAGGCAAAATGGCACTCGACATGCAACGATAAGTTCCATAGTCATCTTCATTGAAATTTCGGATTTGAAGGATCGTCTTGTACTTGTCCCCAGGGACGACGTTTACTCGTGGAGCAAAGTTTTGACTGGCTGCAGAGTAAAAAGTTCCATAGGGGTCGGAATCCTGATAACGAGCGTGCCAATATAAGCTCTAGAAATATAAATTTACGTTTTGACGTGTCCATGGAAATATGCAGAAAAATAAATACCTGAACAATGATCAAAAACCTTGGAAACTCGCAGATAATTTCCGCGTCATTGCCACTAATTGCAATTTCAATTCTTCCTGGAACTCTGACCTGTCTGGGCAACTGAAACTGGTTCAAAATGTTTGGGATTTGATTATGTTGTTGCGGGGGAATTGTCGTTGGCTGAATTGGCGTCGGTAGAATTGGATTTTGTTGAGGAAAATATATATTCGGAAAAGTTTGAGGATTAAAGTTTGGATAAAATTGGGGGAAATATTGTGGGGGAGGAAATGGAAATCTTTGATGTTGGAAATTGTCTTGATACGCTTTTGTAGACAAAAGGAAAAATGAGAAAAATGGAAAAAGAAAATGTCTTGTTAATCTTGTTATGCGTGCCATTGTTGAACTGTTTGTGATCTTTTCTTGGGGTTGAGAGTTTCATATATACATGTAGATTTTTATTTCTGGTTTTAATTTGTGCATTTTGGATAATTATCCATTTTATGGCCTGCATTCTCATTGTTTCGGACTGGGTTTTTGGGGTAAGGTTATGTTTGAGGTACACAGGAAGGAAGGGCGTTGTTTATAGAGAAAATAAATTAATATTTTTTGTCATTATATGTCTCTTGATTTCCCTTTTGTTTGAAAAGAAGTTAATTATGGAAATTTAATTTGTTTCTTAGGTAACAATGCAAAAGAGTGAAGAACAAGAAGAAAGAGATGTAAGGCACACATTTTTAATATTTTATAAGTTAAAAGCTTGGATGTTGCGGAAATTAATAGAGAGTTTCAGGATGCAATAATGTCGCAATCATTTGCATAATACTCTAAACTTGCTTTTATTTTCTATTACCTTGGAGATTTGAAATTTTATTAACCCTCCCTTTACTTGTGAATAATGATTTTCTTAATTGAAGGCCCGGACATCTGCAATTATTGATGCCTTGGAGAACGACACTCCACTTCCTTCTGAACTCAAGCGTTCCCTCAAAGACCTTCCTTCGCCTGCTGAACTGGAGGCCGAGTTAGCGTCTCATCCATTTTTTATGAAAGAGGCTCCTGCCCCCGGTGAACCCCTTCATCCCCTCGTAGAAGCAATCCAACAACTCAAATATTCAGAAGATGAAAACACGCCCGAAGAACTCGCAAAAACTTATAAAGAAGATGGACTTTGGCATTTTAAACTAGGCAAATACAGAATTGCAGCAAGCATATTTACAGAAGGAATCAAACACGGAGAGAAATGCGAAGACAAGGAGATATTAGCTAATTTGTATAATAATCGAGGGGTGTGTCAATTTTACGTGGGGAATTTTGGGAGTGCCTTAAAAGATTTTACAAAAGCCATCGAGTTAAAACCTAATTATGATAAAAGCTACAGAAAAGGAGTAGAAAGTTGCATACAGTTGGGGAAATTTAGCAAAGGACTTGAATTAATTGCTATGGCAAAAAAGATGGGCATTATAGAAGGTTGGGAAGGAACTGAAAATGTGCTCAAAGTTGGAGAGGTTTGTGAATAATCCATTTAGAAAGAAAATTACGCAAAATTCGAAATGACATGTGACGTTTTATATGCAGAAACGCTCCAAACTCTCTGCCCATCGAGTTGCTGTAGCAACTAAAGAGAAAAAGAGAATATCTGACATCCTTTTGCACCGAATAAAGTCCTCTGGTATCAAACTATCTAATGAAAACTTTTTACTTGAGAATGACGACGCAAAAGTTACTATTGGAGAGGATGACAAATTAAAATGGCCTGTGCTATTTTACTATCCAGAATTTAGCCAAAGCGATTTTATCAAAGAGTTTGCTGAGAAAGACTGGTGAGTTTGATAAGTTATGCATCTATGGAAACTTAAAAATAAATTTCTATTTCTTAGCTTTTTAGACCATCTACATGAGATGCTGGATGTGGATCCTCCTGGGTGGGACAAGAACAACGAATATCGAAGCGATAAAGTGACCATACATTTCGTTGATCCGAATAAAGGGGGTTGGTTAAAGATAGAGAGTCATGAGTGTCTAGGAGAAGTCCTCAGAAAAGAAAGGTAAAATCTTCCAAAAAAATGAGTATAAATATAAAAAAAATAGACTACTGAAAAAATTATGGTTTTTAGATACACACTTCCAAGCAACGGGGTCCCTGGATTTTTTATTCTTGCACAAAACGAGTTTTGTAAATTCTTTATTGAAAGGATGGATTGAGTATTGAAATTATATTTTTAACGAAACTACAAAAATTAAAAATAAATCGATTCGTATAGAAGTATATTATTTTAAATTTTTATTTGAGTCATCAACTATAAGTATAAACAAAAATGGTCAAATGATGTTTTTATGCGAATTTCCCCGTAATAATGATAGGACACATTTATTTCAAAGGTTATCAAAAGGTTAGGTCAAAATGTCAAAGGTTAAAAGATTAATTACATGAGACCAGAATAAACTGCTTCTTGTCATGTAAATTCATTACGACTAAACAGGGATGTCTATGTATAAACTGTTATATTAACTGTTTCGTGGCAATCTTTATCAGTACTAGGAATTAAGGATGTTCTGCGGCTTTATATAGATTAAAGCAGTAACCTCAAGTCAATTTGCAAATTAATATAGGACGACGTTTAATTTACTATCATGCATCTTTTAGTTGAAAAAAAAATCAGACATCGTAATAATAACTATCTATATATAGTAATGAATGTAGCTGTCCGCAAACCATTTCTTGAGACATCATTGAATTCGATAACGTTATTTTTAGTTGACGCTTGCAAAAATTCAATTACACCGAAATTGTTTCATTCTTTCAGGATATTATTTAGTCATTTAACTTGTGACTCCTTCATTTGGAGTTTGGAGTGCTATAAATTATTATAAATAAAAGTGCAATCTCCAATTGAGGACTAGTCTTTCTTCTTTACCCAAGCCAATAACTCTTTCAACTCGTCAATACTAATTTTCACAAAAACTAAAATGGCCCTTCTTGAAAAAATTGAAACTTTGGATCTGAAATATCACCAACCACTATACGAGTTTTACTCAAGTAACAAAGGGATATTTAATATGCAAATTAGAGGTTCGAGAGAATTTTCGAACCTCATTGAACAACATTTCAGGTAAAAACAATTAACTGGTCTAATTAAATAAAATCGCCGTTTAAATACATCTCTTCATTAATTTTCTCATCAGTGGGGATATTCTGAAATTGGACCCAGAAGTTTCTAAAAACAGATCAATAATCCATAACTTTATACTTGAATTTATTCAAAAGCTAGAAAACAGACTTGAAACGTTTGCTGGAGCAATGGATGACTTTGTACTTCAACATCGACTGAAAAACTTTATTCAAAACTTAAAAGAAATGCATGACCATACTGAAATCTTCAAAGATATAAAAAACTGTATTCAATTTGAGATGCATCTTGTCCAAACAGCAGAAGTTGCAGAGCTTGAGGCTGAGAAGGCAAAAATCAAAGAAGCGATAGACAAAACTTACAAAACGCAAGAATCTTTACAAGAGAATGGACTTTTAATAGGCCAGTTTGAATTGGATTTGAAAGATGCGATGGACAAAGTGGAAAATCTTTTAGAGTACATTTACAAACAAAAAATAATTCCTCTGAAATATCAGCAACAGAGACTGACAAATCAAGGGATTCTTAGTTTGGATCCAAACGGTTTGGCCAATGTACAAACTTGGATTGATATCGTAATTCAAGCTACACTCCAAGTTAAGAAAATGGTCAAAGAACTTATAGAATTAACACCAAGTACTATTCCAAACGAGAGACAAGATGAATGTCCCATTTGTTTTCATCAAATTGGATCATTATGGGCAATGCTAAAATGTTGCCATTCATTCTGCACAAATTGTATCAAAAGGATTTGTCCAAACGAAACGCAAACTTTTGACTGCGCATTGTGCCGCACTAAAATGACATATATGGATATATGTTTTGTCAATGGAGAGCACAACAGTTCGAAGCCCCAAGACACTTTTAAGAAGAGACTGGATCTAATTTTAAAGAAAGCTTTAAATTGCGCATTCGTCGTAGTAGAGCAGCCACAACAGGTTAGCTTGTTATTTCTACAAATTCCATTATTTAAATTATTGATGTTTACTTGTTTAAAAAGATCATCACGAAAGGCAACTGGCTTCAGAAACTACCAAAAGTCGCACTTTTGGTTCAACCTCATTATTTTGAAAGATATCCAAGGACCTTGCGATTGGAACCAAATGAACTCAAAGTGAAGCCTTGTATCATTAGAGAAGAAGAATTCAAGAGAATCTTGGGAGCATCTTCCTTTGAATATTTTAATCCTTTGGACAGAAAATGTGTTTTAAGCCTAGAAGTTTGTGATAATAAGCAAAAGAAGCAAATCGAGGCTTTTGACACAATCTTAGTTAAAGAAAATGGTCACAGATATGTTGCAAAGTTTAACAAGCTCCGATTGAAAGATGGACCCCGCAAAGCAAATAGGAAGGTGGATAGTGATTGTGTTGCGGAAGAAAAACATAGCATGGTCTTTGAAACCTCCGTCGTACTTGATGATGAACTTTTTAAGGTTGGGTTTTTTAAGACTATTTATATAGTCTAAACATCTAAACATAAAGCAACTAAGTATATTAATTTTATATTTTCATGAATAGTTGAGAACGTTGTCACACCCAATGTTTGTTGTGAGCCATGGAAGTCAAGAGCACTCTTCTGAAGCCACTGCCATATGGGACAATGCATTTGGTCCTTCTGGAAGAACTTCTTTAGACACTGTAGACTTTGTCTCATGGTCTGAATTAGCACCCGAAATCTCCAATGTATTTGCCAGAATTACTGGACGTGGACTAACAAAATCCCATTTGCTTTTTTTGAAACAACGCTTTTTTAAGAAAGATGTTCCAAATTCGGCAAATTCCGAACATATTGGCAGAAAGGGATTCATAAAAAACATAAATATGCCAAAGCAAATTAAAGTAATGAAGAAAGGTAAAATTGAAAATGAAGATTGTACCGTATTCAAATGGACATTCGAATTAATGCAACTGCTAAAACGTGATAATGGGAAATTGAGTCTTATCTGGAGAAGCGGACTAATTGACGGAATGATTGAAAGAACTCAAGCAGAAAGTCTTTTACAAAACCAGTAATAATTATTAATTATTTAATGAAGCAGTTCTTTTTATTTTTTTCTTAGGTGAGGCAAAAAAGTAACCCTGGCCTTCAAAAAAATCAAAAGTGGCCATGGTTACGGCTTCGCCTAA
>JAQIXN010001387.1:0-18958 GCA_034698145.1 Proisotoma minuta
TGTGTTTGGGAGTGGTGCTTTGAAGGGGCCTGATATGATTGAGAAAATACGCCCTGAATTTTTTTGTCAATGTCCACAATGGATTTTTTGACCATGATGATTACTAATTGTTAGGAGAGTCAGAATATTTTTTTGAAATGTAGTAACAAAAATCTAAAAGATAGATCTAGCGTGTGTTAATTGTGCATGGTAATTCTTGAAAATTTTCATTTTTTTGGTTTGAATCCATAAAATTAAATGTCTTATTTGATGGCACACAAATTCATTTAATTAGTTCTAAAGGATAACAAAATTAATTTGGATAATAATCAATTTAAATAGCTCCTCTGACCAATTTTGTGACTTTTTTGTGATCTATTTAATGAAATTGACAATAAAAAGTAAAATAAATACGAATTTTGAAAACGCTTCGAAATATTTTTTTTTGGCCATAAGAAGCCAACTTTTAATCGAGTGTTTTATTCTGTAAATTTAATCAATTCAAAACATTTTATAAATTGTTCCAAATAGTTCCAATTACAATTTAAAGCTAAATTAACTCAGTCAGTCCATTTCGACATTAGCATATAAACTATTTTAAGGCTTTTGGTTGTAAAATCACTTAATTTAGTTAATTACAATTTAATCTCAAATTAATTTTAATTGGTCGCATCTCCAACTAATTATTCAGTTAATGCTTCAGTCGTCAATTTTTGCTTTTTCCCTTCGTTTTCTTTATCTTGCTCCATTTTCTCTTGAAGCTTTTTCGCCAAAAATTTGGCAATTTCTTCTTTCGCCTGCGCCAACACTTCTTCCCGATCTTTGTCTCCGTCAATGACGATGACCTCATAAGGTTGCTGAGTTTGGCCTACAGGGACCTCTTCCTTAATTGTTTTGTGGATAAGCCAGTCCTCGTATGTTTCGTGGAGGGCGGATAAATACTCTAAAGGAACACCGGCTTCTTCTGTCCGTCCTCGGCGAGCCATCCGGGCGTGGACGGCGGATGGAGATGTTCGCAAGTAGAGCACAAGGTCAAGGGGCAGCTCCATCATGTTTTGGAGCCAGCTGTACCATTCCGCAATCACGGAAAATTCGGCGGGATGCAGCGTCCCTTGTCGTCGGGCGAGTTCAGAGAAACAGTACCTGCAAAATACAAAAAGCGTAACAACGTGGGTCAATTTTAATGACTCAATTTACCGATTATTTTGTATGGATCGCTCCATGACCCTAATTTTCCCTTTGTGACCTTCAGGAAGAGGCTTGTTTGCTTTTTCCTCAGCATCTTTGTCACCTTCGCCATCATTGAAAGGCTTGATCGTGTCCGCCAACCGCGTCAATTGGACATAGTGTTGGAAAATAAAGTTGTTGGCCACGGTGTCCTTGTAGAGAAGATCCAATAGGTTGTAGCCGCCGACATTTGTCCACTTGTCCAATGGCTCTGGGACTGCCTCCACAACGTAAGGACCTATGTCATTGTCAGCGGAAGGCAGAAGTTCCAACAGGGTTGAGACAAGTGTCGATTTTCCAGAGGAAATGTTGCCGTCAACGGAAATCGAAATGAAATCGCGAGGTGGCTTTGGTTTTGGGGATGCAGGACGTTTAAGAGCCTTCAAAGGTGACAAGTTGATGCTTTTTGTGGGAGACGTGAGGTTTTTGGTTGGGGAGTTAAAAGTTTTTGTGGGTGACATTAAACTTTTTGATGGTGAGCTGATGACGCTTTTTGTCGGGGATGCGACGACGCTTCTTGAAGGGGAATTGACGACGACACACTTTGTCGGAGAACTGCTGACTTGTTTTGCCTTTGCAGGGGAATTTAAAGGGGAAGGCGACATTTTGGCGAACGTTAAAATTCTTGAAATTGAAGCCCTCAGCGAGTTAAGATTAAAGTTCATTCGTTCCTGAAAATACAAATTCAAATTTTGAATTTCAAAATTGGATGTACTTAAGTAGCGTCAACTACATTAACTTTAATAAACATTAATTATTGTTTACCTGGAGTGAAGTTAAAGTTAATTGTCGACTCTTTGTTATTTTACCTCCTTCAAAAGATTTGAGTGTTTAGTCTGGGAATTTTTTGCTCAGCTTCCGGTCTGAGAGAAAAAACCTCATTTTTACCGATTTTCAATTTTTCCTAAACAATAAAATTTTAAATTGCAAATTTTAATTGGAATTTGCTATCACGTAGATTTTAATAGCTCAGCAATAAAAGTTAATGGGATTTGAATTGGAAATGAGCTGACGCTATTAAAAATTTAATGTAATCATTAAAATTCGTCAATTTCGACATCAGATCCAACTGAGGAGATGAAGGGACCACTCCCACTCCTTCTCCTAATCATACGTAAGCACTTATCAATTAGAAGGCATGATCTGCCCGTCCTTTTGTCGAAATGTCGTAAACGTTCTGACCTGAACTTGAGTTGTCGTCACATGAGGCCCTAGATCAGGTCAAATTAGAAGATAGACATGTTGACTATGTCGTGATCTCCATAGTCAACATGTCATGTTTCGTGAACGGGAATGCCACCGGCATTTATAACACATTCTAATAATTGCGTATTACATTCTCTGCAGTGTCCAGTTCTTCGGGGGACGATGACGAAGGTCAAGGGGCGTGTCCATCTGGGTCAGAACTTGCTAAACTAAGCTCGAGGCTTGCAGAGCTGGAGAAACGCGCTCCGAAAGCTTATCCTGAAGTTAAATTTCTTACATATCAAGATCGGAAAAGGATTCTGGTAATTTTGCAATTCTTGATTGGACAGTCAGACACCGTTCCAAGTTGGAACTTCGAACTCAAATGATAATTAACGATTATTTTTTTTTTATATCAGATAACCGGTGGAGCAGGATTTGTGGGCTCTCATTTAGTTGACCGTTTGATGTTGGAAGGTCACGAAGTCTCGGTAGCTGACAACTTTTTCACGGGCCGCAAACGGAACGTTGAGCAATGGATTGGACACGAAAACTTTGAACTTCTTAACCATGACATTGTCAACCCCCTTTACATCGAAGTTGATGAGGTTTACCATTTAGCGTCCCCTGCAAGCCCCCCACACTACATGCACAATCCTGTCAAAACCATCAAGACGAACACCCTTGGAACAATCAACATGTTGGGTACGTGGCAGTACGTGCATTCATCTGTTACAAAGTTTTAAGTTTATCCCCGTATTTTATTAATTTTCATATAATTTTGCAGGTCTGGGGAAGCGTGTGGGTGCAAAAGTGCTGATTGCTTCCACGTCCGAAGTGTACGGGGACCCTGAGGTACACCCTCAGCCTGAGGAATATTGGGGTCATGTCAATCCCATTGGTCCAAGGGCTTGTTATGACGAAGGGAAGCGGGTTGCAGAGGCTCTGAGCTACGCTTATCAAAAACAGGAAAATGTAGATGTCCGCGTGGCGCGAATTTTCAACACATATGGACCTCGAATGCATATGAATGATGGACGCGTCGTGTCTAATTTTATTCTTTCTGCTCTTCAAAATCAAACCATTACTGTAAGTTTTTAGTGTTTTCAAGTTGTCTATCTTTTGCACGCGTTTTTGATGTCAGTTTTAATTTTATCCAATTTTCGAAGCGTCAATTGATCTTTGCCCTTATTATTCAAGATTTACGGTAGCGGAAAGCAGACACGCTCATTTCAATACGTGTCTGACCTCGTGGACGGGTTAATCGGCCTTATGAACTCGAACTACAGCCGTCCTATGAATTTAGGAAACCCTGAAGAGCACACAATCGAAGAATTTGCTGTCCTTATTCGTTCTCTCGTTGGGGACACGGTCAGTGACATCCGGTCAGTGGACCCTGTAGAAGACGATCCTCAGAAACGGCGCCCAGATATAACCAAAGCCAGACGAGAGTTGGGATGGGAGCCAAAAGTCCCCCTTCAGTTGGGACTCGAGAAAACTATTGACTATTTTAGAAAAGAACTGCAGCGCTCGAGTCATTCGGAACGAAATATATTTCATCCTACGCATCATCGGGAAATTACTGAACTTTAACTTTAATTAATTGTAGTAACCATTTCCCTAAAAAGTAGCTCAAAAAGGTAGCTTACTTGATAGATAAGATTTAAAGTCTTTCTAAAAAAGCAGAATTTTTAGAGAATTTTAGGGAAATTCGCAAATGATTATTTTTTTTGCTACTACTTGACGCAAAACAAAAATTAACTAATGTACCTGTTTAATCCAACTACTTAATTGATCCTCTCTGTCATATTATGACTCTAGTAGTTAGAATATTTTTAATTAGAAATTAATTGTGACTACCTTTCGGATGCTATAAAACTATTTGTCTATTATAAAATGACACTAATTAACTACTTAAATATTTGTATTACATAATGCTTTATTATAATTTGAGGCAGAATTAACTGATTTGTTTGTTGGAGTATAAATAATTTACATAATTTCTCGCTATTAATTTAATTTATAATTAGAGGGATGCAATAAAAACTTGACAATTGACAATCAAAGCACCGCCCACTTTTTAACACTTAGAACTTAACTTATTAATTTTAAGACTTAAGATCACAATAGCCATCGCCAGCTTAATTAATTAATTGCCAGAGGTTCGAATTCTTAAGGACATGCAGGATTTTTATTAAATTAAGGCATTTTTTTAGACTTTTTTAAGAAGTTATAAACGTTTTTTAAAGAAATTTTTAAAAGATGTTTTAGGAGAATTTTGCATGCATTTTTTTTAGACATTCTGTAAGGATTTTTAATCGTCTTACAGAAATTTTCAATAAATTAAAGGATTTTTTTTTTGTGTCCAGAGACAAAACAGAATTCGAACCTCTGTGTTTAATTATAATTTAATTTAATTAATAATTAATTTGGCGTCCCAGGTGTTTTTTGTTGCTCGGCCTCCTCATCCATTAAATCCCATTCGGCCATTCTTTTTTCTTTGGAGGAGAAATAGGCGGAAGGGTCTCCACCCCCTAAACTCTCGTTGCAAAGTCCGCTAGGCCCCCAATGTCCTACCCCTGTGGAAGTTGATGCTGACGTTGACGCAGTGGGCTGACAGCTCGTGACGGCGGCTGAAGTCGACGGTTCCGAAGAACTTAAACTTAAGCTGGGTTTTTCTAATTGGGTGTGACTTTGACTGTTGCATGTTATTGCGATTCCAATGTCTGATTCTCCCTCCGAGGAAATTCCGTCTTCCTCTAATTCTTCCTCCTGAAAGCAATTATTTAGACAGGTGTTAAATAATTTAACTTTTTAGTACCGCTGTCAAATGTAACTTGTGGAGAAAAAATTGTGATAGTTCTGGTGGACAGATAGATTCGGGCCAAATTGTAAAGCACAATGTGACAGTCAAAAAAGGTAAACACTTGAAAGTTTTCAGCAGTTTCAAGTTGAAACTGCTGAAAACTTTCTAATTTCGGAACAAACAAATTATAGACTAAAGTTGGGGTTTAAAAAAAAAATGAAATTTGGACAAACAACTGCTCCCATTTCATTAATATTATAAATAAAATGCCCACCTGTTGTGGGGTGATTCTTAGATCAGCAGCTCTTTCCAGCGTGTGTTTAGCGGATAGGGATCGTTCTAGGAAGAAGCTACCGTTGGCCACCTCGTTGGAGGGTGGTGACCAACTGGATGTAGAGTAGGCGTAGGAAGTCACAGGGCCGCGTCGCTCCAGTTCTGAATGCAGCCACTCTACTGTCTGGTTCCACTTTCGACCCAGTTCAGGTGAAGAGCCCAGCAGCCGGTGACCCACACTTCCCTTGTCCAAGTTGAGGACAAAGACTTTGACAAAGAGGTAGGCCTTTTTAGGGTGCGAAGTTTTGTTCTTCTCAATTATGTCAAACAACCCTTCTTTGTCATCGTTCGGAAGGCCTAGAGTGAAATTAAAAAAATAGTAAAATAATTAAAATAAACAAATTAATTAAAATATTTTAAATGACTAAAATTCATAACATGATCTCATACCTTTGAGTGCAACGGTGAGGCGGTGCATCTGCCAAGAGTCTTGTAGCTTGAGGAGCGTCATGAGTACTTCCATCAGTGTCTTTAGCTCTACGGTGTAGGTAAAATTGAGGCGGGACAGAATTTCCAGAATCATCATTTGGGAGAAGGTCATGTTTTCCCAGGCAAGGAACTGGAAGAGCTCCAAAGTGTCTTCCGCCCCATACGCGTCCTCTAATATCTTCTTTATATACGGGCTAGGGCTGTATGATCTACAACCAAACAAATTAGTTTTGAAAAATTAATCGACTTTTCAAAAAAACTTCAAAAGTTTAAATTTTTAAAAGGTCTTATAATTTTATAAATATTATAAATTCGTTTCTACAATTTAAAATATGGATTTTTATCCCAAAATATGCCTCAAAAATCTTCAAAATTTGGTCTAAACTATATTTGGATCCTTTAAAAAATCTTTTAAAATCTACTAAAAAATAAATCGAGTCTGATTTTTGCACATTTGTAATTAAAATTATTTTAGTAAAATCTACAATTAAATAGTTAGGCTGCAATTACCTGGTACCAAACAATGATTCCGCCACTCCATGTGAGAGGGGAAAAGGTTCCCTGGCCGTACACCAAGGATTTGGCCTTAGCGGTCCCTCATCCGAGCTTTTCGTTCTACTGGACATGTCCAAGGCCCGGACCAACAGACTGACGGCTGAATACAACTTGGAAAGATCAGCGCACTGGTATTTTATGGGCGGTGCAGGGCCATCCTCCAACGCCACCGACATAAATGTCCCCGCCACGTCGCGATGCAGCAGTTGTTTGGACTCCACTTCACCCAGTTTTGCGTAAGATACAAAGAAGCCGAAATATTGTACGAGATTTCTACCATACTCGGAAACGTCGCGGCGTAAGAGGTTGATGACAGACTCTAAAATGAACTCCCATAGCTCCTTACCCACGGTAGAGCGGGAGAGGGACACAACAGGATGGGATGGGATGAAAGCCCCATCGTCACGAGACAAGTGGGCCAGGGCGATCAAAATTTTGGAAAATGTGACCCGGATTTCGGAACTAGGGCATTCTAGCAGGTACTCACCGATCCTAGAATTATATATAAAAAAATCAAATGATTGTAATTAAGAGGCGCTATTTCAATTTTTGGAAGTTAAAAATTGTAAATTGAAAAAATAACATTTAAATTAGAATTCAATACCTCGTAGGATCCTTGAAAAGTGCGTGGCTTGCGAATGAAAATCGTACGGTTTTGGACAGCTTAAGGTATGGGAGTAGAATTTCGAACCATTCGTTTGCCGGTCCTCTCAAATTCTTTTTCGTCCGCAACCCCAATGTAAAGAGGAAGTTGGCCGCCAACTCCACGCTGCAAAGACCCAGCCTCTCCACATCCTCGTTCTGCAATGAAAAATAAAAGTTTGCCGGTAAATAAAATTGTTAGAAAATTTTATAAAAAGGCATTTTTGTCTAAAGTTATTTCCATTTTTCCATTTCCTTACCACTTGTACTGAAGCGTTTGTAGAGTTGTGTGGAGGGGAGTAGAGTGGTGTCAGGGCGTGGGCGGGGTAGTGGGGAAGGGTGAAGATATTGGCTTGGACGAGGCGCTTGATGAAGGAAAAGTACTCTAGGGAATAATGGGCGCGGACGTGCATAAACTCTACATTCTGCTTTATCACCGCACGTTCTATATGTCCCGGAATTGTCAACCGGCTGTCCGCAACTATTAATTAAAACAATAAGTAAATAATAAACAATCGTAGAAAGCAAACAAAAAAAATAGAATGATTGTTTACGAGAGAGGGTTGACATTTTATTGGGTAGTTGTTCTGCGACGGGGTCAGTCTGTGTGTAGAAGAGGATGTACGCATTCCACCAACGTTTCTGGCGACGGAAACTCATCCGTTTTACCATGTGGTCAAATATCTGTAAATAAGTTTTTTTTTTAAACAATTAAAAATTGCGTTAAAAGTTGATCGTTTCATATATATTAAACATTTTCCTCATTTTAATACAAAATTATTGTATCTCTAACCTTGCTAAAAATTTTTTAGTAAAAATTGCAATTTGATAATTTCTAGTTGTATTCTAATAATTCTAATTAGTTTCTTAAAACTATCCAAGTAAAACGTTTTTGAATTTTTAATTCTAAGGATTGTTGACTTTTAAATTACCAATTTAAAAACACCTCCCAAAAAACGGTCTAAATTAACAAACTTACTTCTCCGGAATAATCTCCACCAAAGCACTGATTCTTCAGCTCTTCATCATCCTCGATCCTGCATTCGGAAACTTCCCCGTCGTCAAATTTATACCAGCGGGCGATCCCATCCGGTCCCTTCAAACTAATATACGAATAGTAGTGACCCCCAGAGGCTTGTCCACTGTGTACAACAACCCCACTCAGTCTATAATGGCTCGTTACAGGGGCATCGTCATCTCCCTCAATCGCTTCCCCTTCTAGTTTCGCCAGTCCAGCCGCAGTGTAAGGTTCCATGTCCAATTCACGGGGAAATTCAAAATAGTCGTTAAATTTGAGTGGACAAAGACGCTCGTAGTCGTATTCGAAACGTTTTAATTGAATGGCCAAAACTGGAGGAAGGCGTTTGACACAGAGGCGTTTGACCGTGACTACTTTTTTGTTGCAACGCTCGCAATGGTAAGCGTCTGCCCCTTCTAGTAATTCGCCTTTGACGTATTGTTCGAGAGAATCTGGGAGATTGGAGTGGTTTCTGATGTCTACTGAGATGACGCAGAAGGGCTCTTCTTTGGAATAGCGATGGGGACAGCCCTTACAGATTTTTTGGTCAGAGAAGAGCCCCCCGAGTTGGGAAGACATTATTTGGGGGTGCCCTAAAGCTTTGAGGCCGTCATCTACTGATTCGACTAGGGACATGAAGAATTCCACTGCGTCTTGTTGCTCTCGAGGGTTTACGGCTTCTCCTTGCAGTCTGTAATTTAAATTTTTATTCATTTGGACATGTTTTGTGGACACTGCATTTAGAATATTTGGCAATATTATAATATTCCAATAAGAATCTCCAAAATTAGAAAAGTTAAAAAAAATCTGGAACTGAATGAAAGTATAAAACGTTTGTGTTCACCTAAAATGTTTCCAAAGGCCTGACGGGGTGTGGTATTGAAGTTTTGAAAGGGCGAGATGTCCAAAAATATTTTGAAGTTGACGGAGTATTGTAATATTGTAGTTCTTCCTCTCGTCCCCATCGGTCCCCTCTTGCCCTTCCTTTTCAGTCTCCTCCCCATTGAGCTCTACCCCAAGGAGACCCCTTTTTATAGACTCCACCATGAAGAGCTGTTGCAGAACCGAGTTCATGTAACACGTCGCACCTGCAATTAAAACATCAAAGCATTATTATTTGAAACTATTTATTTCACTATTTCATTAGCACAAAGTAATTATTAAAACAAATGCAGTTATTGTCCACCTGTTCTCTAAGACCCAAAAGCGGTCAGGGTTCAACTCAGACAAGTTTAGGGTCATTCCCCCTTTAACATTGAATTGGAAATGTCTTAGAATGATAGGCAAACAAACGTGCATTCCGTAAAATATCCACAATTATTTTTTGACTTTATGATCTGCAATCAGCAACACGCACCTGCATTTTTGAGGCCCACAAATCCCCCGATGGGTCTATTTCCCACGGGGGGTATGTACTCCCACTCATTGGGTCCTGCCTCATCCGTGCCGTAGCCGAAGAGGTAGGAGAGGATGTTTGTGGTTAGCGCCATGTTTTGGACCGTTCCGGCGCAGAGGGAGGACACCAGCTCTAAAATAGAATTTTGAGTGATGGGCAGGGAACAGATTTGGAGCGGTGTAGAGTCTGAGGATATTTCACCCGATGACTTGTACTCTCGGAACGCCTTCGACCACGGGAACACGAATTCTTCTAATATTTCCTGAAATTAAACAAGCAAACGTATTTAAGAAATAGTACTCATTTTGGTGATTGATCCTTTGACAAGTCGAAAATTTCGAGCTATAAACTTTCAAAAATGTAAATCGTCCAAAAAAATCAACCTGAGCAACTGGTTTGTTATTTAGCCAAACCCCATCACATTATTTTTCAATGCTAATTTTCTTTAAAAACGTTAGAGAACTAAGAAAATGGCTTCATATTCAGAATAAGACTAACAAAAATTAAAATAAATCTTTAATCTCTAAAACAAGGCACCATAATTTATCAAAAACAAGCTCAAAAAATCAAGCATTTTCGAACCCATTTTTCAACTCAAAATTATTATTTTTTAATTCTCATTTTACCTTGATCAGTGGTTTATTTCCAGTGGGGTCACAGCCTAGTTCGTACTTTTTCTCTGGAGAGAGAAATCCAGTGAGTTCTCGTGCTACGCAGATGTGGCCCTCTAAAAGTTCTTCTCCAAAGGAACCCTCGGTGGCGTTATCTTTGATAAAATCCTTGGCAGAGCGTAGCCACTCGATTTCCTTGGCCAAAAGCTCCTCATGTTTTTGCAACGGGATATGATAGTTGGCGGAATAACGGAGTAAATTGCACAGCAGGTGGAAAGAGTCTCGTGAGTGACCTGGGTGCTCTCGAACGTTCTGAAAATACAAAAAAATGTTAATAATTAATTCAGCTATTTTGATTTCAAAAATAAACTTTAGCGTATTACCTGTATCATTTCGAGTAAGAAATGTATAAAAAAGCTAATGACGGCCGGTTTTCCCGTCGCTTTTGTCGCAATTGCATAAAACTGCTCGTTGGCCACAAATCGTATAGATCTTCCCTGTGTGTAGAATAGAACTTGGCGAAGAAAAGTTTTGAGAACGGCGCCCTCTCCAATAAGCGTCTCTAGGGCTGTGGGATTAAGGATGAAGGACAAGGTAAGATTCTCTAGCGCCTCTTCACATAGTTGACCGTCCTCGTCAATTGGCTCACGGTTAGCTTGCTGCGCTTGCTCGCTGTGGATAAAAATAAAATTTGCTTGAACTGTAAAGGCTAAGAGATTGGTCGAACCTCTGTGAGAAATAAGTGAGTGATCCCGCTGCGGTGCAGGATGCAAGACGAATGAGAAGTCGAATTGTGTCCGTGTCGGGCAATGTTCCACCCACAGCCCCTTGCATCAATGAGCGCAAGCTGCCTGTTCCTTCCGGTGGAGTCGTTTTGAGAAAGTTTTGTAACGATTTGGCCACGTGTTCCGCTACATGACGCAACGATGCTTCATGTGTTGGGTGCGGCACTGATTTTGCCGCTTCGGATAAAATACGGACACGTTCGTCCCCTGGGGGAGAAGAGTCGGCCAGGATTTTTAGAGTTAAGCAGGCTGCCACGGTAAGCACTGATTTGGTTAGTTTTAGCACTGCCAAATAGGCAGATCTATAAGGGAAAATTTTAACAAATTAGCACAAGTTGTAATCATATAATAATCTTAGATTTCAGACAGAAAAAAATGTCACTTTCTTATCAATATAAATAAAGTAATTAAGTAAAAACTATTCGACAAACTACCTTTTAGTCTGTACATCCGCCAACGGCATGAAATTATTCTTGGTCAGCATTTCCACCACCATTGAAGCTCCGCCAGAAGTGAAAAAATTAACGAGTAAATCTCCACCGGGCGGCGGGTCACGTCCAATGATGGCGGTGGCGGGAAATAGTAGCGTATACAATACTTCCAAACGATATAGCACAACCGCAGGTTCCGTGTTGAACAACATCGAGTACTGAGATTTGCCCGCAATGAAGCTATCACGAAGACAAGCCTCTGTCCACCGACAGCGCGGAAGGACACTGAGGAGTAGTCGTGCGCCGTCACGTAGCCGTTCTTCGCCAATTGAGGCCCCCAAACCACACAACTGGCAGAGAAACTCCATCCGTTTATCAGAGCTGGAGATGAGGACAGAGGGTAGAACTTCTTCCGCTTCAGCATTTGGTCCGTCGTCAGCTGCCACTCCCGGGAAATGGGAAGGAGAGCCACCAGAAGATTCCTCGGAAGAGTCTAAGGGAATAATTAAAATTGTTTGTTTTGAAGGATTCCCGTTATATCTGTGTCCAATAATGGCAATAATAATTACAAAGCCTAATTACCTGGCGAGTTGATGACATTATTCTGCACGATTTTGGCCTGGAGCATCATTTTATCCCGTAGGCCAAATTGTTGAACCGTCCGCTTGTCGTCCGAGAGGTCAATGGACTCGCCATTGTAGTACACGTCCAGTTTAAAGTTTTGTGAAGCCAATTGGGCGTAGTCTTTCAATTGCCGCATCATTTGGCGTCGGAGGCCCAGCGGTGTCTCATTAGTGTGGGACGGTATCTCAACATCCTCAAAATTACGGGCTGTGGGACCAGGAAAACGGATGAAGACTGATAAATTCTTGCCACGAGCCGCTCTGAAATTTAGAAATTGGTTTAATTAAGTAGTCAATGATTAAACGAAGCAAAGCTTTATGGCCTATATGGTGTTTGAATTCATTTGACAAACAATTGAAATTTTATCTAAATTTTAGCCAAAAACTCATAAAGTTCATTAAAAATGCAATTTCCGCTTTTTTTCTAACAAAACACTGCAATTATTGGTTTTAACCATAAAACTACTATTAGACTATGCCTACCTATACAACGGAATGAATGCTCGTTCTTCTCCATAATCCGCATCGCACTCTACAATGTATTCGAATAGTACGCGGAGGACGCGGACAGCCCTCGTCACTTCTTGACGGACTCTGTTGGTAGAGTCCTTGTCCTTTTCCAGCACTTTCATTGTGTCATAGGACGCTTTCAGTCGGTCCATGCAGGAAGAGAGAAAGTCTTCGTGAACTTCCGCTTGATTTGGGATTAGTTTTGGGCCCAGCGCCGTGAAAATGGAGCGCAAAAATCCGATGGCGCGACTGGCAAGATCTTCACCACCTGAGAGAATTATTCGCCAGATGTAGTCTGTCCCTGTAAGCTCCAACTGCAAGAGAAATTTTTAATTAGGTAATTAAAAAAGTAATTAATCATTGTCAAAGTCAAAATGAGGGTTTATGACTGAATTCTTCTTGAAGAAATTAATATTTAAATTAAAACATTTTTATATTGAAAAAAGAAGATTAAATTGATATTAAATTTCTTATGGATTATTTTAAATAGACAAAATTCAAAATATTACAACTTTAGAAATAATTTTAAACAATTTTAAACTTTTGCTGCTTACATCATCCATTAAAACTTCATCCCGTTTGTTAATCAACTTTTTCTGATGAATATTCACGTTCCGGAAAAATCTCTCGAAACATCTGCAATTACAACAAATTAAGCATCAAAGACGGTCCTAAAAAGAATAACCTTTTTCTAAAAAAACTCACTCTAGTCCAGCGTCAGTCAAGAGGGTTGCATCAAAGTTGAGTATCTTTCCCTCAAAGAAGGGAAGAGTAACGTTGGGGTCAATATCGGGGTCATCCCCCATTAACTTGGAAAACCATTCGAAGCCCATTTCCCTGTCGGAAGGATAGGCAGGATTTTCACAGAGAGAGGTCCAAATTAAATTTGCTTGATCCTCGCATAACCAGAGTTGACCTTCTTTCAGCAAAAATTTTAGGAATGTGAGTCGCTCCCGGATTTGCTCCACGTGGGAATAACGGCCGTCGAGTTTTAGTAAGAAAGCTTCTATCGGTCCCCGCTCTGTGGGAAATAAATAAATTAGGTTGATTTTAAGGAATCAGTTTTAGAGTTTTTTGGAATGAAAATTGAATTGAAAATTGGGGTTTGAACGTTTAAGCCCTAAATAAATTCCTAATATTCTATTTTCAAGAGTTTTCCTCATTTCAATAGATAATTTCTTCAATATAGTATACCGCCAAAATCCATGAAACGTAGAAAAAAAACCTTCACTGACCTTTTACAGCAGCGCGGACCTTGTCCATATAAGAATTAAGGGAGTCACATAGTTTGACGATGAGTTGTCTGTCGTTTTGTATGCGGTTGACGACGGCATGTCTGTAGATGGCCGTAGGATTTTTATTAGAACTTCCTTCAGGGTAAAGGAGGAAGATTTCCCTTATGTGTTTCATTGCGGGGAGGACCCAGACCACGTCGTCCGCTACCAAGTGGTCAATACTCTTGTTTAACCACTGCAACTTGTGGTTGTCCCTTTGCTGCAAAAAGAAAAGAGAAACAAAAGTTAGTTTGTCTGTCAATCATCATAATAATAATAGTAAATTACAAACAAACTTAATATTGAAGTTTACCTGAGAACAGCTATAATCCAACACTTTAACATGTGCCGCCAACGCCTGGTCCATAATTTCTGTTGGAACTTCATTACTATGTGCCAGATTCCAAAAGAGGGTGAGGACTTTAAAAGCCATTACTCCATCCTTATCGTCTTCTGCCAGCCTCCGAATCAATTCCAACAACTTTTCCCTCTGTCGATTGGCAGCCAATGTCCAACTGGCTTGAAAACACTCAAATAAATGGTCCAATTGGTCAGGGCTAAAGTCCCACGCCAGTTTGGCCAGCAGGTCGTGCACATTCTTAACTATAGCGTCATGTTTTCCAACTTGTGCCGCCCAAATGTCGTCAAGATCTGAAAGCCCTAAGCTTTTCTCTTTGATGATGAATCGAAGAATTTTCTCCAGCTTTTCGACATACTGTGGCTGATGGAGAGAATCTCGAAGAACAATTTGGAGCACTTTATTTTCCGCCAGCCATTCCGCAATCATCTTTGCCGTCAAATATTCTAATTCTTCGTGACGATAACTGTGACTTGCATAATGTGACGTGACATTGACGATGACCTGGTTTATTTCGTTCAGGGCTGCCATTTTGCCGTTAAAAGACGAGATTTGAAGCATGCGTAGAATCATTTTAAGTCTGAAAATTTCCAGTGTTCGCATTCCTTCGACGTTGTCCAGACCTTCGACAACAGTTGCTGATGTTGACAGAGCGGCGCTCAAAGTCAACCCGTTAGTATTGGCGTTAGAGGAAAACGTTAATCGAGATTGGAGGCTTTTTAATGATTTGATGATGGTTGAGATAAGGTCAGAGCGTCCTGTTTCTTTTTTGAGTTCTTCATCCGATAGAGCACTAAGGAGTGGGGGAATTGCGGCAATTATGGGAGCAAAATAAGTTTCGACGGTGTGACGACTGAGAAAATCGACACAGAGGGAAAATGGGCGAATTAGGGCGAATATTGTGGCGACAGAAAGGGGCGCAGGGGAACGGAAGCGGGCGACAAGGCGATCGAAACCGCCAGCGGAGCCGAAACGGTTTATTAAGTCTACCAGCCACCCTAAAATTTAATTAGAATTAATTAATAGCTGGAAATTACTACCTTTTGTAAATTTTTTGTAAGTTTTTTTAGCAATCTTGATAATTTTGAGGAGCTTTCGCAAGTTACAAAATCAACGTCATACTGTTTTACTTTAATTTAACAATTAACGGGTAATTTTTGAAAATAAACGCTTAAACTTTGACTCTTTTGGTAAATAAAATAACAAAACAAATTAACGCAAATTTTCTCTAAAACTCCCAGAGTCAGACAAATTACAACTCAAAGGACAAGCGAGGATTTTAAAATCAGTTTTTTACGACTAAATCAATAATCAATAAAGGTAAAGAACTTTTAATCTTTTGCGATGCCTAAATCTTCTTACATTTAACAATTTCTTGCAATTTAATCTTCAAAATCTTCAATCTTCAAAAAATCAAATACAAAAAAAAACATACAACTCAATGTTTGCCCAATTTTATCGTCAACTAACCTTTGACCATTCTTAACTCGGTGGGTCTTGCGAATAGTTCCGTCTCCCCCAGTTCTTCGGTTACATTATAACTTTCTGGCTGTCGCTGACAATTAAACGAATGAAATTTATTCTGGGGATTAAACAGCACTGCCAACAACTCCAACAATGCCAAATTATCCGACTCCAACTTCAGCACGATAAGATCTACCAAGCGCTCAGAATTCCTCAAGATACATTTATGAATATCAGGCTTCCAACTGGATACGGCGTCATCGGTCAAGATTTTATTAAAACTTGTCGTCAGTCCGTCCCTTATGAAAGAGGCGCAGGGCGGGGAGTCATCGTCTGCGCCTTTTTTCGCCAAGTTTATCGCCGACTCGAGCAGCACTTCGAGTTGCCCTCCAGGAAGAACTGGGACGACCCATCGAGGGTTAGAAATCATGTCGTCAAGTCGTGACAGTTCGGCGACAGGGAATTCATCAGTGTCGTCGACTTCAGCATCGACAGGCTGGGAGGACGCGATATTTGTTTCCATTATTTCTTCCACTGGGGGCAGTGGCTCTGTCCCTTCTTGTAATTGATCCATTCTGTAACCAATTAGATTAATTCGGCAATTAAAATTGCTTCTAAAAATTATCAAATCTCACCTCGCGATATTTTACACTATTAATTTAAATGCCCCCCACTGAGGCGGAGGGCGATGGGTCAATTAAACTTAATTGTGTTACATTTACAGTTAATAATTAACTATTAGTTATCAATTAATTGTGATTTCAATTAATTTTCGGCGTCAAGAAAGATTTTTTTTTGTCTGTGTGGATATTTTGCGGCAGTTGGCGTACCGCGTACAAACTTTGTACTACACAGTTTTTGAGAATAAAAAGTTGCCAACTTTTGAGGCTGTTTTTGAAAAATTTGGAAAATTGTCCCTAGAGTTACACCCCCAGAGGAAGGGGGATTTTTTTATCATGTAAAATTGAAGGTGGCAAGGATTTGTGAGAATCTTTAATTTTTTTACATAAATTTTGAGCGTTTTTGAGATTTTATGAATTTTTGATGCTATGAATTTTGTAAATTTTGTAATTTTATGAATTTTAGGAATACGTTTTAATTAGATGGTTTAATTAAAGCAATAAAATTATTTGCATTTTCAAGGTTGCGGTTTTAAATTCATACATTTTTTGCATTGTTCATGATTTTTTCCTGAGAGTTACATGTAATTAACTAATTAAATAGCTTGCCATCAATAAAATGCCTTATGTTTCCCAACGAAAAATTTCTGCTTTTGCCATCTGAAATTAAATTGCTGAATTTTGTATTTTAAGCTATTTCAGGCTTTCTAGTTTAATCTAATTACTTAATTAGTAATTTAGTAGGTGTAAATTAATTAGCTGTAGCTGCATGTAGCTCAAAGATGTTGTGCAATCAATACAAAATATTGTGAAATATGCTGGAGAAAGTTTTATGCAACGCCGGCGAAAAGAGAAAGCAAATTCAGGGCGCAACTCCAACAAAAATCGATAAAACACAAAACTGAGTCATTTCACCTGTCTCCGTAAAAACAGAACTAATTGATCTTTATAGGGGTGTGCCATGGACAGATCAATCATTGACGACAATGGAAATCTAGCTGACGACGACGGACCCGACGCCGAGCAAGTTTTAGTTGCGCCATCACCAAAGCCAAAATACTTTATAAATGCCGCAGAACTTTCAGAACCTGAGGAATTTCTTCCAGAGCCCGTGAAAAAGCCACACCCACTTGCACCAGCCCCAAAGCGACGTGTCCCCATTTCAAAGAGTTTTCCAGATATTGTGCAAACAACTATGGCAGAGAAAGTTGACGCTGAAAAAACCACACCCACTCCAATTGCAGATGCATTGATTCCGGATTCGTTGGAGAATCTAAGCATTCATGATCGTGACTCTCGTCAGGAGGAGTCTAAGGGCCCTCTGACAGCGTCATCAATACTCATGGGAGAATCAGGACTTTGGGGTGTTGACCCACCGGAGGTTTGGGCTTCAGCCACAGGCAATGGGAGTGGTCAATCGTCACTTTCGTTTTTTGTAAATATGGAACAATTGTCGCCACCTCCCGCTGCACCCCCCGCAGACAAGAAAATATTCTCCATGTTTGTCGATATGGGCGAAAAGCCAAAAGAAAAATCCAATAAAACTAAAAGCAGACTCCCAGAACGTCGCAAAGCTCGGCCAATGGAAGATTCTACACGCTCGTCTATTTTGCATGTGTCGTCCATGTTGGACTCGTCATCCTCATTTGTAACGAGTCAGTCGGAGGACCCTGAGGGGGAAGAGTACCCCTCCCAATTGGGTTCCGACCTCCTTCGAATGTTTCAAGAGGGAACGGATACAGATGTTCAAATAATAGTCGGTGCTGGTAGAATTGTCCGAGCTCATAGATGCATTTTAGCATCCCGCTCCCCGTATTTCGCGTCCCAGTTGGCGCAGGGCCCTAGAGTTACACTAGCCGGATTTTCTTATCCTGTCGTCGTCTTTGCCCTGTCCCACATTTACTCGGGCGAGGTTGAAGTGGACGTTAAAGCGTTAGATGTCCTTGAGCTCGCGGGATTGGCGCATTTGCTAGGATTGGAAGGACTTAAAGAGAGCATTTCCGCCGTTTTTAAATCCAGTTTTGCTCATAATTTTCATCGGGTACGTAAACGTTTTTGAAGAATCTGATATGCTTTTAAATTATAAGCTGTTCGAATGGGCTACTAACAAATGTTTTAACAATAATTAATTGTAGCCATGTACGGGATGCATTACCGGAGTGCTCGAGACACTTCCCGTGGTGTCGTCGACGGGGATGGAAGAGTTGGCGCGGCGGATGATAAAATGGATTTCCCGCCACTTCCTTCGCATTTGGCCAACAAAAGCCTTTGGGGGCCTCGGGGATGAGCTGAGAGACGCCTGTTTGGACTACTCCCTTCGTCACCTCTCCGTGGACAATATCCTGGACCATACCCTGGGAGCTGATCAATTAGCCACTACCATGCCGAGTTTAAGATGGACGCAGCCCATTTTCGTGATGGTCCAACGACTGGCGGAAGCTTGTGTTGTCTTCGTGGGACAAAATCTTCATCATGTGCTCCAAAGCCAGAAGTAAGTGTTTGTCCGTTTGTTATAAAATTGATTCCAGTTGAGGGGAAAAAATTTAGTTAATTTCCAAAAATAAAGCTCGTAGGAATGGGGCGAAACGATCCAAAGTTTCGGGTCACCAGGTCAGAAAGCTCGAAAGCTATCGAGGAAACTATTAACATTATACGACTTATAATGGCCAAATAAAAATATGATGAGCACAATATAATAATATAATTACACCC
>JAQIXN010001388.1:0-18944 GCA_034698145.1 Proisotoma minuta
CTTCTTTTTGTTTCAAAAACTTTTCTCTACGATGCTTAGTTTTGGCTCAAAGTCGTTGGACGTTTTTTATGGGGGGGGGGTCTAAAAGCATACTTAGGCTTCGCTAGTAACCATGATCGTGACCATGGTACCTTTGTCTCACCTAAGAAAAATATGTGACAGTGTTTATTTCAAATTTCCAAGTCGGTAGGTTAAAGGTCACAAAGTTATTATATAGGAACAATTATACCAAATGCCCAAAAAACCGCAAAAAATGAGATGATACTTTGGTTTAAAAGCATAAAAGCTATATTTCATACAATAAATTACATTAGAATGAGAATAATGATATATTATAACATGTTTTTTTCGATCCATTTTCTATCCACTCTCTGATAGACTCCAGGGTGGCCTGGCTCTGAACAACGAATTCCTAAATTACAAAGGTTCGAGATGATGATTTGATGAGATTTGAGCTGTAAATATTTAACATACCCCAACTGACGATACCAATGACACGCCAAAGCTGATCAGACCCTTGCAATTGCAAAGGACCTCCTGATCTCAAAAGTTAATCTTGAATCTTGACCATTATTTTGAATATTAATTTCGATAAACACTTGCCTGAATCTCCTATAAATAATATCTTTTGTTATGAAATTGGAGAAATGAGACATGCTTATTTAGTACAAACTTATTTATACCTTGACAGCTATCCCTTGACCCAGACTTTATCCCAGCACATAGATTAGTTTCCTAACATACAAAAAAGTACAATGAAAACAGGTTGTAAATTTAAATTTGAATTTGAAATACATCATTCCGTACCTCAATGGGTTGAGTGTATGCATTTATACAATCTTTTTGGTTCCAAATTGGAACGGAAATTTGTAATAACGCATCAGACACTGGACCTCCATAATAAATCGTTCCCCATCCAATGACGGTTGCGATCTCATTTTCATAAGTTTCTTCTTCTTCAAAATGAGATGGCAAGCATATTGGCCTAATTTCGTCGTTGAAATAAGCAGACCTGGCCAATCTGAGTATGGCAATGTCGTTTTTATATGAATATCTGAAACTCACGGATATTTTTTAAACTGATTGCTAAAAGAGAATATCTATACAAATAATAATTTTGTCCAAGCTAACCGATTGTATTGCTCATGTACAGTTTTTGAAAGAACTTCAAAGTCTTGAGGATTTGAAGAAAGTCTTCTTTGGCTGAAATCATACTCACCCAATCTGATTTTGAAGTCATTTACTTCAAGTCTAGAGTAATTATAATTATTATTACATATGCATATAATGCATATAATCTGTGGGTAATTTATAAAGTAAAATACCCTATTATGCAATGTGCAGCTGTAAGTATATGGAATTCTGATATAAGGACTCCTCCACAAAACTGTCCCTTTCGTTTGTCTCTTGATATAATTTAAAATAATTATTTAGCTTTAGTGATTTATTTAGCTTGTACTTTACAAATTTATGAAATGGCTAAATTATTATTACCCAGTTTCTGGCATTGCTCTTATTATAGCTGCCATCCACTTCCACGTTTTTGGATCGGCAATACTACCACCAACAATTCTGGAATTTTTTTGTTCAGAATAACCACATAATCTATTATAGCTTGGCATAGGCCTTATATTGTTTGGATTTCGAGAAGGAAAAGTTGAAGTAGAGAGGCGTGGTCGAAAAGTCGTATAAGGTAAATTTTCAGGAATTTTTTTTTCATCTACATTGTTTTCTTCCGGGCAGCAAACTCCTGCATATTCTCCATAAGGAATTTGGCATCTGTACTCTAAAAATTTCACAAAGTCTGAACGAAAATCATCAAGAATACAATGTTCAAGGTGTCTGCAAAATCCTCTATTTCCGTCAGGTGCTTTACAGCTTCCATATTTTTGATTGGGCTCTCGATATCCCAGTGGAACATATTTCCTTTGTCCATTTTGAGATCGGACAAAAAATCCCGTTCCGTTTTGAACCCGTTGAGACCAACGTAAACCAATGTCTTCAATATACTTTACCTTGCGACAATATTGATATCTGGACCCACAAGGGTTATTGCTTCCATTCATATTCCTACTCTCCCCATCCTGACCAACTTTTTTTCTGAAATTAATATTCGGCGTAAGATCCTTTTTATCAAATGAAACTGGAGTTGGAGGAACTGTCATGTATGCCAAGCGTCTTGTAATAACAACTGAGCCTAAATATTTAGAATTATCAAAATACATATGTATAGGCTTTAAAGAGCATACCATTGGTGTCTTCAAACGTATGAGAATTTTTGTCAGTAGTCTCAAATTTCAATCGTTCTGCAAAAAGGATTTTATTTTTTGGAGACTTTATAGAGCGATTAATATACTGTACCCGTTGTGATATTTGAAAACAGGTACACTGCAATTATCACTAATGAAATTTGTTGATACTCCATTTTTAAAATAAACGTTGCGAGCACCAATCACTGGTAATTGTTTGCTGGAAAATGTCATTACGAATACGAATGACTTATTTTCTAAACTGGTAGTACCACAACGTGTCTTTGCGAAAGTTTTATGACAGGCAAATTAATCATCAAAATCCAGAAGTTACGGTGTAATAAATATAATGTTATTCAAGGGTGAAGAACACGCTTCAGGGATTTCTTTGTTGTTGTAATTAGATATTGTCATCAATGATTTATCTACTAAAAATGTTTATTTTTAATTTACAGTATTCATCAGACCTATATGTCTGCCCTTCACAAACGAATTCCAAATATTGCCGTTGCAAATAGCGTCCCCGGGTTATGCAATTGGAGGACATGTTAATGCTGTGGTTGCAGGCTGGGGAAAGCTTTTCAATTCTGGTAGATAAAAATGCATTTATTGAATGAAAGTAAATATTTTATACATAAATCCTTATTTTTAGATTTTGAAGGTAGTCCAGATCTACAATATTTGCCTGTCCCTGTAAAAGATAACAATGAGTGCGGAAGTATCTACCGAGCCAACAACGTTACAATTTCTGAGCTCCAGGTTTGTTCATGAAGGAAAAATATTCAAGCGTACCAATAACAGTAATTTCCTTAATTTTCAGATATGCGCAGGTGGAGAGAGAGACAAGGGATCATGTGCAGGAGATTCTGGTTTGAAATTAATAAAATAAATTGATATGAGATTATTAAAACTTTTGTCCTAACTGCAGGAGGACCACTTTTTTATCCAGCCAAACCAAAAGGAAAGTCAACAATTCGAAACTTTCAAATAGGGATAGTATCGTTTGGAAAATCACAATGCGCCACTACGCATCCAGTTGTTTATAGCAGAGTTAGAAAGTTTTTGAGTTGGATTCTTGATAATATTAAAGAGTGATTGTTGATGTCAATAAAATCGATTCAACGAAATTGTTATAATTATTGATATTTACTGGATATCAGAGTCAAAAGTTATTACATATAAACATTATTATGCATACAAATTGTATATATTGCGGAATGCATAATAGCGAGAGTGAAAATTCAAAATAACAAGTCACTGTGATTTGCATAGTCAATTGAAGTGTCGATAGTATCACATAAGGCCGAATATTGTTTAGGAGATAGCAATTATTAATGAAGATTTTTCAGCTAATTTCACAATTTTGATTATTTCTTCTTTGTCCATTGTTTCTAGATGAAGAACGAGCAGCTTCTGCCTCACTTTCGGCAAGTGCTTTTGCCAACATAAAATCCTCATGTTCTTGAGATGACATTGTATTTGATGTAATTGGTGTAATGCCATTCGCCCCCAATGAAGCTTGCATTGCCAATCTCATAGCTTCCTCTTCAGACTAACAACAAAACCAACAAAATCAGCAATTTTCATAATATTTTGAAATGTATTATTATTATAAAATTTACCATATTTCCTTGTAAGGCAGTTGGATTAGGAGTTGGTCGCATACCTTCCATCATTCTATTGAAGCCATTTGTCATTGACGAAGTTGCGCCATTTAAACGAGACACAAAGGATTGTGGCATCGAGGAAGATTGTTGATATCGTTTTAAGGCAGCTTGACCCGCAGCTTGACCAGGCTTTCCAACCGATCGCTCCCTCGTACAAGCATGGTCAATTGGGTGACGATGCTTTAGACAAAAGTTGAGATTACAAGTGTCGCATAAAATTGGAATCATCTCCTTTTGCTTGCAGCCTTTGAAGGTGCACCTGTTTGTATACACTTTCTATAAATAAAGGGCAAATAAAAAATCATGCAAAATAACAACAAAAACAAATAAGATACGCACGCACCTGTCTTCTACTTACGGCAGTGTCAGATTTGCAGTCATTATCAATATGTCTGCTAACCCTTATATCTGGTAACTCGTTTATATTCCCTAGAACAACGGCATTGCAAAGCGGGCATACAGGCACTTGGACATTCTTCTTTTCGTTTGGGCATTTATGTTGTGAGTATTTGTAATGTTCCCCACTATTAAAATAAAATAAACAAATGTCCACATCAAAATGTATTTGACCATCAAATTATGATTGTGATAAGCTTACCAAAAAACTTTCGAACAGCCGTCGCACTTGACGGGTAAAAAATCTGAAAACACGAAATTAAATGATAATTTTCAACACGCTATTTTTATTTGAAATTATTGTTTACCAAGTCTTCTGCAGTTTTCTTCAGTGCAATATTTTCCCAAATGTGGAAGTTCCATTTTTAGCTGTTTCCCGTCCCTCTCGCAATCTTGAAATGAGTCGACAGTTTAAAGGCAGGACGCTTTTATGACAAGGCACTGACGTCAGTGACGTCCGACTTTTCGTCACCCCAAAGAGTGACTTGCAGAATAACAACAAGTTCAACTTCTCGAATGACCTAGAATTTTGATTCCCGCAAAAATCCATTCAATGGCGTTCTATTGAAACGTTTTCAAAGACGCTTTTAAAGTATTCAAAATCTTTTTTATTGATATTTTAACCATGATATTTTAAGAGGATCGAGACATTTTTTTTATATATACAAAGCTTATCCAGTTTAAATGATTAGGGGTGATGAGCAGTCTGGATTTGAGTATGATGAGAATTGTTTCTGATGATTTGTTTATTCCACTTCTTTGTTTTCCATCCGCGTGGCATTGAGAACAAAAACTTTGAAGTCGTCCGGAAGTTCTTCGTCCCCGTACAATCGCTCACAAAAGTAAACCTAGAACGTTAGACGAATGAGACGTCATTCCTTGTCAATACAATTGTCATTTACCCGACGCAATCGGCAGTTGGCATGAATTTGAATTCTTGTGGCCTCAACAAAGTTTGTCCCATAAGCTCGACGAGTAAAATCGCAAAGATTTACTTGAACCTGATGTTACCAAAACGTTGTATAAATGCATTAAATGAATGGCAATTAATAATAGTTAATTGCCTGATTCCATCCTTCGTCCAAACGCAAAGGCATTGTGCAGTTGAACGGTCGAATTCGAGTACAAGACTGGAAATTGCTGGACCTAAAGCGACGTCGGAAATTTTTGTCATCCAAAACCTATTAAAAATTATATCATCTTTTCGATAAACTTTTGAAAACTTTCATTTTATGTTGTGCTTACTTCCACTTCAAATGTAAAGTAACGCTTAAGATTTTTGACGATGAGGACGAGGAATGGGAGTCGAATTCCGAGACTTTTGTAGGGACAAATTGGAGTGTTGATGTAAGTAGTGGAGACATTGTTCCCAATAATTTCCAATGCAATCGATTTGATGCAAGGGTCAGTAATTCGTTTTATGTGACCATTCATTACCTAATTTAGTTTACTCGGTTTACATTTTTTTCTAATAAAATGGGGTTGATTTACCTTGGAACACCAAATGCTCAATGGTTTGCAGCCGATGGCGTAAAAGACAGAGAGAAATCCAGCTTGATAGGTATTACGAAACATGGTAATGCCTTTTGTGATGAAAGAGTTATCGATATTAATAATTATTGAAATCGCCAAAAACGGATCGGAAAATGAAAACTAAAATTTAAATATGAAAGTCTATGAAAGTGAAACAAGTGCCCATATCAACCAGCAAATTTTCACGAGTATGCAGAATGAAAGTCTGACCAAAACCAGCCAAAATGATTTAATGTACAGGGGACATTTTATTTTAACTGAGAAATTTGATAACAGTAATAACTTAACAAGGATACACGCTTCATCCGGATATTTTTATAGTTATCTTTTCATAACTAGGAAATTGTACAGATAATTAAAATATAAGCCAATTCTTGTTGAAGAAACTCAAAACACAATTATGATAATAATATAAAATTTATAATACTCTAGCGATAGATGAAGGTGAAAAATAAACAACCACACAATAATTATAATAAAATGAATAGAGAAGGCTTTGCGGAATTGAAGGCTTTGCAGAAATTTTTCTTTTATGCTCCAAATCTTGATACAATTTTCAGGCAAACACACGTCACTCTAAAATAATAGCATTTTATATAAGTATTTGTTTTCAAAAATGTTTTTAACAATTATTCTTAGTATGTGCTTACATAATTAGTGACGAGAATCAGCGGATCGTGACCGACTTTCGCGATCAGCAGATCCCCGAGATCGCTTTGCAACTGGCGAATAACTTCGGCTTTTGCTTCTTGGTGACCGAGAACGGGATCTGCTGGCTTCAGAATCACGACGCACACGAATATATGCTGTTTCTCCCTGTAAGAGTAAATAAACATACATTAGAAAAGATTTCCATATTTTGATTTGTTATTAACCTCATGTGATCTGAAACGCGAGTCATCCAACTTTTTGATGGCATATTTCATGTCATCATATCGAGCAAACTCGACAATTCCAGTTCCATCCTTTGAAACGTTAGCATAGCAAACTTCTCCAGCTTCACGCATATGGTCTTTCAAATCCTGCCACGATCCTGATGGTGGAATCCCTGCAAAATTTATCAATAACATACTTTAGAAAAAAATACAAAATTATAACGTTGTCTTCTTTTGCTGTTCACGACGGCGATTATTTGGAAACCTTTTGATCGAGTTTAAAAGGTGACACTCGAACAAAAAGAATACAGAAACAGTTTGTAATTACTTGACTATCTAAATCAACCATTCACCATGCTCTCCAAGCTCAAAGAGAAAAGATTAAAAAAAACGACGATTGGAAAAAATTAGTTCAATTGAAGCTAATAATAAAATAGCATACAAATATTTTTTCATGCATTCAAGCGAAAACTTAAAATTAATAACAGTTTTTTGAGTGTATGATTATCATCTTTTGTTGATAGTTTTGATACTCAAATTATAAGATAGGGGTACAGTAAAAGCGTGCAAAGTAATAAAATTATAAAAGGTAGTTAATTTTTAAAAAAAATGGAAAATTTGAGAAGCAAGGGAAAAACAAGTAATATAATTTAAAAAAATATATATATAAAAAAACGTTTTTTAACCAGTACTAAGTTGGTCATTAAATGCAGAAATGTTCGTGAGAAAAAATTACCATAAAACTGAGTATCAAAGCGTGAGAATTAATCCCCAACATGATGTGTGAAGTACTTTTTTAACCTCATGTTGGTGGGAATCACAGATAACAGAGAGACATTATGATGGACGCTCCTAATGTTTTGGTTTTAATTCCCAATCCATATTTATTATTACTCCGTCATGAAAAGCTCGAAATTGTCCGTGTCTCATGTGGTCAGAGTTGAAATTGAACCCCAAATCATGTGAAAGAGAGCGACTGCAATGGTTCCGAGAATTTTTCTCCACATTCCACCTCGACAAGTGCACGAGTGCAAGAACATCGAAAACAAGTGCAGGCAATCAATGACGGCATCCTTTTAACGAGATCCCAGCGAAGCCATCCACACAATTGTGACCTAATTTCTTAATTTCCTTTCCTTCCTGACTCCATTTGACTATTAACAAACTCTGCCCATTGCCCGCATTAACGACTCAAATGATAGTGGCTTTTCCAAAGAGTCTAAATCACATAAATTGGATAGTCAGTCATTCATTCTCTCAATAGCGCAGATATCGATTAATCCAAATTTTAACAAGTAAAGCAAACTGTATAAAGAGAAATATTCATGTCAAGGCCGAGGTACATTAATAATTCAAATAATAATGTCCACTAAAATACTTTTCGGCGGTCAATAATAATGGGTGTTTTTTTATGAACAAATAATTTCCTTCGTCGCCGATATAAAAATTGAGCCGAGCCCCATAGTGAAATTCCTTCACACGTGGGTTTATCAGAGTCATAATAAATATTGTTTTGTTATGTAATTGAATGAATAATAATTAGTTATTTTTTGTAATAATAATATACTAATAACATTTAAAGCGAACCTTCAACTTTGACCCGGAATTCACTGCGACTGAAGGCTGCCCCACCAGATCGACCTCCACCACGTCCACGGCCCCCGCGACCCCCAAAATCGCCACGCCCACCTCCTCCACCTCCGCCGCCGCCGCCACCACCACCAACCCTTTAACACCCAAGCAAATTTTAATAAATTATCAATTTCCACTTTTACAAAATTAATGATAACCTACCTGGGACCACTACCCGTAGGATATTCTACCCGGATTCGATATCCATCCAATTTGTATCCATTTCTTCGACGAAGGGCATCCTCGGCGTCTTTGGACGACTCAAATTCCAAGAACGCAAAAGGAAGTCCACCTCTGGGCAACTTGAGGTTCACATCAAGGACCTTGAATTTGTGGAAAATTTCCTCCAGATCCTTGGAGCGAATGTCGTTGGGCAAATTTCCCACATACAGACGACGATCTATATCAATTTAGAAAAGAAACCCAAGTTAATAGATTTCAACGTTGTTTGTTTGGGTGTGGCTAAATTAATAGTTATTTAATTTTGAAAATTCAACTGTACAATTTGTCTTGTTTATTACCTTTGGCAGACATTTAAGATACTTTGACTGAAGGGACAAGTTATTTGAATTAATCAAGATAAGTGTGCGGACTAGATTTTTTTAATAGTTGACACGTCACTATCCTTCGAGCTAATGGCGAATTATCAAAATGTTGGCTTCCACAGAGAAGAGCTTTTGTTCGACTCCTGCGCACAAACAACAAGCTCCGTCTCACAACAAACAACTTCTCCATCCTCCTGCTTTTTTTTAGTTTTTTGACCCAAAGGTCAAATGTGCACTTGCCAAAATTGGTTTGTGTTGTGGATGCTTTCAAATGAAATGAGAGATGAAAATGTGCTATTGTTGACTTTAGCTTAATTGTTGAAATTATAGAAAGTTTAAATCAATATTCAACAATGGAGGGAGGGAGTTAATCAGGATGTGATTGATTGATGAGCATGATTTGTCCCTTTGTTTTTTATAATAATAACACAGATTGATCTTGATTTATCCGATCGTGAAGCAATTAAAAATCGGGAAATTTAACTTTTTTATAGAATCACGAAGAAGGTGAAAGAAAAGTAAGCCGTTTTGGGTGTCATTGCTGATTTATACGAATCTTTGTTAATGAAAGTTTGGATATATTTAGCATCGCAATATGACACACTTTTTACCAGTCACTTGATACAAACTCGAGACAAAGCATGATTTGTAATTGTCGAGTGTTTTACCACATCCCAAAATAGTAATTGCATTTAGAAATTTTCATTTAAAATGCAACCATCTCTTTTGTACGTTTTTTCCTGGAGTGTTTTATATTTTGTCTATTATCCAGTTGAAGGGAGTGGACCCTGTGCATTGTTGTAAGTTGTGTTTAAATAAAATTTCATGCACTCAAAAAAGCCAATTAATTATACATTTTTGGCGTCATCCAGAGAACCGAGGGCGGATGCACTATGCATCCCGTTGGCATCAATTAATCGAGCATTTAGAGATGCGAGGCAATATTTTGGGATGTCCCATCCCCTTCTATTTCCCCCTCATAAAACACATTTCCATCTTCAGGATGTCGATACTCTTGGAATGGTTCTTGGTCAAACGACCCAATATTTGGCCAAAGAGTTTCAACTTTCCAAAGACGAAGTAGAGAGATTGCTTCCGCAGTTGGATTTAGAATTAACAGACATTTGGGAATTTTGTCCTCAAAAATTCAAGTCCAATGTCTGCAAAGTAAGATTCAGAATTGGAAGTTGTACAAAATATTTATCTACATGTATAATGATATTGAAAAATTATAGTTAAGTCAACATCGTGAAATCACTGGAAAATGCAACAATCTCAACTTTCCCCACTGGGGTGAAAGCTTTACCCCCTTCACTTACCTCCTACCCCCCGAACGTCCTGACGGAGTGGATTACCCCAAAGACCCTCAAGGGACTGAATTGCCACAAGCTCGATTGGTGTCGTCCACAATCCACAGGGACCTTGTCACTCACGATCATTCCGTCACAGTCATGTTCATAGCTTGTATGCGGATTTATATAATTTTATAAAAATACATAATGTAATAGAACTTTGATTTTCTTAGGGGGACAAATTATTGATCATGATGTGGTATTAACCAGTGAAACTAAAGGTAATAATTTAATGATTGTGTATTACAAATCGTTCAGAAGCTTAAACAATATTGTCTAATAACAGATAAAGATACGAACAAATATCCAGATTGTTGCAGATATCTAACGGAAGGGAAACATGCTAAACTCCATCATAATTGCTTTCCAATCCAGATTCCTCATAATGACAACTTTTATTCTAGTCACAGACACCATTGTATGAATTTTCTCAGGTCAAGTGCCGGCGTGAGATCTAACTGCAGACTCGGTATACATACATAAAATTACTATTGTTTTTTAGGTAAAATCAAATGCATGTACTTATTAATGACAGGTCCAAGAACAGCTTTGAACTCAATAACATCATTTTTAGATGCCAGTTTTCTTTATGGTTCTAATGAACAATTAAGTAATGATTTGAGAACTGGAGAATATGGAATGTTAAAATCGCTTCCAAGTTTTCATAAAAAAGGACTCAAAGATCTCCTTCCATTAAAATTTGACAATCCTGATGATGGATGCATTCGACCAAACAATAACATCTTCTGTTTTTTGGCAGGTTAGCATTTTTAAAATAAGGCTAATAATATAATTATATATTTTAAATGAGTATGGCAGAGTAAATGAACAATTAGTTTTGACAGTTTTACACGTAATATTCATGAGAATGCACAATAATATAGCACACCAACTTGTAAAATTAAATCCTCATTGGAAAGATGAAAGGATTTATCAAGTAATGGTCTATCAAGTTGAATATGTGTTTCATTATAAATTTTGTAATTCAGGAAACCAGAAAAATTATCATTGCAATCACACAACACATCACTTACAAAGAGTTTTTGCCACTGCTCCTTGGAAAGAACATTATGGAATCATATAAAATCTCCATAAAAGACGAGGGACAATGGGATGGCTATGATCCCAACGTAGACCCGTCAGCCACCGAAGAATTTGTCACATCAGCATTCAGATTTGGTCACTCGCTGTTACCAAATAGAATCGAACGATGGTCATACTCTCATCACTTTATCGGTTTAAATAATGATTAATTTCATTTAAAGTTGAAGAAAGCGTCTCATAACTCATTTTTCAGACAGCACCGAGTTGAGTCACTTGATTCGACAACCATTTGATTTATTCAATCCTGGTCACACGGACACGTACATTTTAGGAATGGTCAATCAACTGGCACAAGCGATGGATGAAGGCGTGACAGAGCAGGTAAATACAACACATATAAAACGAAATGCTTTAAAACTGGACCATGCTTTTAATAATAATAATATTTGAAATATTTCCACCCAGGTCACGACACTTTTATTCCGACATCCCCAAAAACATTTTGGTATGGATTTAGCAAGTATGAACATTCAAAGGGGGAGAGACCATGCAATCCGTGGCTATCCAGCATTACGAACGTTTTGTGGTTTCTCGCCCATAAATCATTGGGATGATCTTATTGGAATAATGACGAATGAGACAGTCTACAAATACAAATCAATTTACAGGTTTTCATATATATATATAAATGAATTTAAATGACATCTCAAATTAGTCAAATTTATTACAACAATAATAATTATGGTTCTAAAAAAAACTTGCAGTTCTCCACATGATATTGACCTTTGGTCTGGAGGCGTCTCTGAAATTCCAAATTATGGGGCAATTGTTGGTCCTACATTTAGCTGTATAATTGCTAAACAGTTTCAGGCGTTGAGGTATGGAGATCGTCACTGGTACGAGTTGCCCTCAAGTTTTACAGAAGGTTCGGTTGAATGCTTCGTCTGAAATGGGAAATCTCAATTTTACTATTATTATACAGATAAACTTGAAGAGATTAAAAAAATTAAATTGTCCCGAATACTTTGTGATAATGGAGACTTCATAAAATCAATTCAAGTGTAAAATCAAGTGTACCCAATGGCGTACCCAGATCCGTCTAGAAATCCACGAGTACCTTGCCAAGGATCTGTCTTGCCAAGAATTGATTTGACAAAATGGCAAGAAGAGCTTCCAAAAAATCAGGTACATTACTTTATATGGCAAATGATAAACACTCAACAGTAATATTTATATATTACGAAAATAAAACAATTAGGAACATTATCACCATTCTTACCAAGATCAATGGACTCTTCATCCTCCAAAATTCGACTCTGCATTTTTGAACAAAGGAGCATTGCACAACCTTTCTCATGAAACCACAATTTACCAAAAGGACCCAGGAAATGAAGAGCTTGTTGAATCTTTTTATAAAGATGAACAAAATCCCCCATCAGCAGGAATTGACCCTTTTCAAAATGACAATTTGCAACAAATAAAGGAACATTTCGCAAAACCAGAAATTTTAGAAACTTTGGAACCTCCTGAAATACTAGATGAAGACTACGAACTTATTTTAATACATAATAAAAATAACTTGCCCCCTTCATCTATAGCCAATGATATCAGAGATCAACTAAGGAATAATTTAGCAAACAATGAGCACTACAGCCAAAATATAAATCAACCACCAAAACAGTTCCCTTTAAATGATGCATCAAGTTATCAAGGCCCCCCGGCCCCACTTCCCCCAATATCTTTTCCTAGGCCTATTCGTAAACGACGAATTAATCAATTTCCTAAATCTCCATTTCCATTTTTAGGAGGAATATTTTCACCGAACCCAGGTTATTTAGTAAAACAGCAATTCTCATTGCCACGATTTGCACACTTTTCAGGCTGAGTAAATTATTTATACAACTTTGTATAATATTAAAATTTTGTTATTTGTAATACAACATTTTCAACAGAGTAACAGAATAAAGAAGGAGTAATAAATAGTAAGTTAACTTGATGTGACTAGGTTATTTATCATTTCTTGAAGAAGCCGTTATTGTTTCAGTGTTTTCTTCAACAACATTTTGAGCATCATCAACACTAGAATTTGTTGTTCCTGTCTTATCTTCTTCAGCGCTCTCTTTCTTTCCTCGAAACTTGTTCCAAAGCCTTTTTAATTGTTCTCCTCTTGTAATTAATTCTTTTAGTTGTAATCTTTTGGATGATATATTGTGGAGCGGTCCAAAAGCTAATGCAACTACTGTACACGTTAAACAGATAACATTATATGGCATTGAGAAATCAGGTGTGGATAAATTGATTAGTAAAATTCTTGAATAATAGTGCCGTGTTTCGCTGCTTCGATCTTGAGTTGTATTCACTTCGAAATGAGCTGCTTCCAAATAAAATCCGTGATTTGCATCCGGAGGATATTCATCCCATTTGAGATGACCCTTTTCAACCATAAAGCTCAGAGTTACTTGTGAACCAGGTGGAATGTGAATATCCATTTCCAATTTATGTAAAGCCTTTCTATCTCTTCCTGGTGTATAGTGAAAATAATCACCTGTCAAATAATCACAATAATAAATATTAACAAACTTTACACTTCCAAATCTATTTCTTAAAGCAAAAGCAAAACATAAAACATATATACCTGCAGGAAGAGGTAGAATTTGTCCATTACGATTTACTTCGATTTTCATTGTGTGTAAATAAGGTCTTATATACCAGGGCAAGACTTCGACATATAAAACTGGAAGGAATCGGTCTTTCAAATGATTGGTCATCTCGACAACCATTTTTCCATATTCTTGGCCATAACCTGCGAAAATAGTTTTGGTAAATATACTAAATATATACAAACAAATAACATTTAAAATAAAATTGCACCTCCCATGTACTTCATCGGAGTAAATACCAAATATTTTTCTTTGTTGGCGTCTTGGGGAATTTGTTTAGATCTTAAGCTGTTTAATTCCTCTCTTTTTATAGTTTTCCATCCGCCTTGTTCCCAGATGTGCACATTTGTTTTTCCAGCAGGATGACACGGGAAAATGGCCATAGATCCTATCACATTTTTAACAAAGTTGTCCGTATGTTGGGTTTCTGTAGGTTTATCAAACACCAAAGACAAAGACATCTTAAGTTTAACGTCAGTATCAGATTGAATGTAGCGAAGTCCAGCAGAGTGATAATGAGTGTTAAACACTTGTTTGGATCTTAAAAGCGATGCAACTCCTCTCTGAAAGTATCTAAAGTTTTAATTTTCGACTATATTATGTAATCTATTACCATAATCCCACAGGGCAGTAACTTTGTCCATGGCGTTAGATTCTCCGTGCAAATAAATTCTCTTGGGAGAGATCCAGCTCTGACATGAATGTGGCCGTCGTGCTTAATTTGTTGTTGCACATTTCCCAAAGGTCTGTATGCAAATTTTGGCTCAATGGACGTTGTTTCATCCAAAAAGTTTAGCGATGCGCAAGTTAAACCACTGAGACGATTGGTCAATCCACGCCAATTTGTATCTGCATCTCTAAATAAAAACGTACAACAATAATTAATTTTATCAATCCATTTCACTCTTAATATTTTTAAACACTTGCTTTGTATCGGATGAATTTGTGGAGAACCAGGCGACGACATGAGCCCCTGTGGGTGCTGTTTGTGAGGGAAATGGATCCCCCCAAGTTTCCAAACGCCAATGCCCCTGCGTAAGGCTCAACTGCAATTCTGCGACATTGTGGGTGGTGAGGATTTCGGACAAGGTGCGAGGAAAGAATGTCGTATGGTCAACGCTCGTGGATTGGTCACGGGAAATGACAAATTCCATTCGGACGTGAATGTGGTCACTTGGCAGTCTCCTGATCCAAAGAGACTCTTCGTAGTCTTCATGACATTGGACGGACCCCACAAATATCAAAAACACACAGGCGAAAGCTTTTTGCATTTTTGCAGCTCAAAATTTATTTATTTTGCATTACAAAATTTTAATTTTTAGAAAAAAGAAAAAAATTGTGAATGAGAAATGTCGCAGAAAATTTTACTCGCGCCTTACCGGTGATTTTACTTTGTTCATGCAAAACTCTCACTTTTACCTTCTTTTTAAATCTGAATTAAAATTTCACTCATTGAAAGAAAAAAATACCAATTTATTCAATTTTAATAGAAATAAAAATTAACATAACTGTATTGCATATTGCATAGATTGAAAAGGCATCAAAGTATTCCTCTGAAACCAGAAAATAGTAAATAGTAAATTAAATTATCAAATTATTGAGAAAAGCTAAATGTACAAATTAATTATTATTTCTAAAATTACGTCAGCTCATTAAAACGTGACACTTTAATGTAATTATAATTTATCTAATTTTTTTTTTGTTTTTCATTAGCTTCAATTCTTTGGCGTATTATATTTCATAAATATAGATTTATGATTACTATTATTATTAGAGAAATTTTAACACTAGGTAAATATCATACGAAGAGTTGGAAGAATTTACAAAGAGTGTCAATACAGAAAAAAATCAATAGTCATATTTAGTTATCGGCCGATATTTTTACAATTTCTTCATTGAGCTGAAGAGTTTGATCCATGAAATCCACGTCGTGCATGATTTTCCCAATGGCGTTCATTACTTGTGTCAGCTTCCCACGCTTCATGTCCATTTGTTCCTCGCACAATTGAAGCTCACGCGTTTCCTTTACATTTCTCGAAACATTCAGTCGAATTGTTGTCCTGTTGTTATTCTCCATAAAAAATATTGTCATCTTTTTGTCATTTCCCTATTTTAAAAATAATGTTAGAACAATAGTACTTAGCAAATCTGAGAAAATTCATAATTTACCTGAACCAATGGGAAATAAAGTCCTGCAACTACTTGGCCTTTGGGATCTCTTTTCAAAAGAGATTTGAAATCATAAACCAGATTTCTCCTCTCTGCAAGATCTACAGCACTTAAAAAGGGTCTTGAAACAAAAAAGAGACTGGAATGGCACGTCACTTTTCCCTTTTTGGTGTCAACAGATTCCCAGTTGATGTAATCTGGAGTGACGAGAGAATATGCGTATTCTTTCTTGGCCACTCCATCATCACTTTGGACAAACTTTCCTGAAAAAAATATATGTTTTAGATTTTAATTTGTGGCTTTAAAAAATAACAATACCTGTATGTGGGTACATGCAATCTTCCATTATGGTCACTGCTCTTGAAACGTGATAACCAGGGTCAAGTAAAAGATAACCAAATCGGTTGGATCCGATTTGGATCTTGAGACAAACCGAAACATGCTCTTTTTCCACCACAACCCTATTTGGGGGAAAGTTCTTGACATATTCTTCTGTTGTTTCAATTGCCTGATTCAATAAACATGGTAAGTAGTAATAAAAAAGTGATAAGTTGTTACTCTTTACTTATTTACATTAATAAATTTTAACTCACCTCTTCACAAGACACTACGTAGAATTTATTTATTGCTTGATGACCAACTGGCAATTCAGAGTTTATTTGTTGGATTAATTCATAAGCAAGACCCACACAAGTGTAATGGCATGGAGTAATTGGAGGCTTATATTGGCGATAGAATGCTTCCAAAGAATATATTTTTGATCTTTTGTATGCACGGTAAAATCTGACAAAACAATAATTTTATTAGACACAAAATGGATTATTAAAAAAATAAATATTCATACCTGATAAAATTTTCTACCGTGTTATATTTGTGGCTGGAAACAACCCTTTGTGAGACAAACTCCACGATTCCAGAAGCAAACTGCTCATATTGGAGCACATCTTCAAAAACCACATTTTCTGGTGGCTTCTTATCCCACACTGGATAAGGCAAAGGGCGATCTTGTGGCCAATCATGAATCAAGACTTCTTGCTCATTTTCATATTCAACTTTATCTTGAAGAACGTCGATTTGCTGACAAATTGATTTTTGTTTGATTGGTGACTTGTGAATGCTTTCATCGTTTTCATCTGTACTGACACTCTCCGTACTGTCACTTTCTTCTTCTTCCTCCTCATCCTCGGATGCTTGGGCCGATTGTGTTTGTGAATTTTGGGACAATGAGTCAATGCTAACGAGAATGAGGGAGTCATTCTTACTATCATTAAAGTCACGAGAATTTTGATGTTGATTTTGTGGCTGGTTGGAAGAAGTTTTGTTTCCAGCGGATGAATGATTTGTTGGTTGATCTTGTTTGGGGGATGCTAAATAACCGGGGTTGTGCCGAGTCGCAAACGGAGGTCCTTGTCGGGTCGGTGGAGAATTGTTCTCGAGTCAGCTTGGCCACTCTTGTTCCCACCGATTGTTCCTAAGTGCACGCAAGGCATTGCCTTCTTCGTCTTCAAAGAGAAATCCTTTTTCTTGTTCTTGAAACGATTTCTTCAAATCTGAAATAAACAATAGTAAATTATTATTATAATACAAGAGCTGCATTACATACTTAGTTTCATGGTTTGGCTAAATTAATTATTGGCAAAATGCACTTTACTATTTTGGTCTCATGTTTTTTTTTAAATGCTTTGACTTTACTGTTTAAGAAAACTGAGACATGGCCAAAATTATTTGGAAAGCTTTACAAAAGCTGTCATTTAGAGACAACTTTTAATTGACCTTACAAATAGTTCTACATTCACAATGACAAAAGGTGAAAGAAAACTCGAAAGTTTAAATACTTACCCATAAAATGGAGCCTGGGCTAATTTAACGAAAAACAGAAAACTTTTGTTTCCTGCCTCAACGATTTCAAATTTTCTGGTTGACTAACTTGCTTTCAATCGTTTGGAGTTGTGATCACTTGTTAAAACGAGTCACTTATTCGAAAAAGCTGACAAAAAGTTTTATCGAATGGAGACTTGTCCTTTGGGAAATTTCCTCGTATGTTTTCCTCTTTTGTTAAGAATCCAAAACGGGTGTGTCCAAATGGAGCCTATTTATTATAAAAAAATAAGCGTTATTTTTAATTTGTACCCTTAATGGCGTAATAATAATAGTGAAAATTTTGCATCAATACATAAGCCAATCATCATTTTAATATGTTATGATTTTTAAATTAAAACCATTTAAAATTTAATTTAGCAGACAACAGTTTACTTGTTTGAAACTTGACACAGGTCAGCTATTTATTGCATTTGTTTGACAACTTTGACAATTTTGACATTATCATAATCTGTTAATAAATTGGGTCAATTATTGATGCATTAGCATGAATGGATTCATTAACAACGCAGCTAACAGGGTTCGTGAACTTTGTGCCATGATGTCAAAGATCAAACTTTAAATCAACGCAACTCAGAATAATTGTCGTGTATTTATTAGTAGGTACATGCTAAATTAATTGTTAATGTTTTGAATAATCCATTTAAAGAATTTATACATCGGAAATTCTAATTTTGAATTCTAGTTTTAAAGTATCTGTTCATATTTTGGATGTCGATAATGTAACCTATTTAGTTTTTTTCAGTCTTAAAATTTTAATGCAAAATTATGATGAAAATTGGACCGAGAAGTCTCAACTTGCCTCATTGTCTCAATTTGTCTCGCTAAACTAAACACTCTTTTGCTTTCCTCTTTTTATTTACTCGATAAAGCTTGCTCCATACTTCATGTCATCGTCATGTCATGCTCACAATTTGATTTTTTGATTGGCTGTTTGAATTTGT